>JANHJO010006608.1:45970-60385 GCA_032468235.1 Pseudoxyrhopus heterurus | reverse complement strand
TACCCAGGTTTCCTGGGTAAAATTAGGACCTCGGCTTATACTCGGGTCGGCTTATACTCGAGTATATACGGTAATTATATTATAATGAAACTGAGAAACAAAACACTGAAGTAATGAGGGGAAAAAGATATGTCAGTGAATCTTGTTCCCCTGTTCTACTGCCTTTTAACTTACAAAATTTGTTGGCAGGATGGACAGTGAAAAGCCGGAAAACCTCAAAAACGTTTTTTAAAATTACAATCTAAGCAATTTTTGCATACCCTTGGTAAAAAGGTGAAAAACTATTTCAAGAAGAGACATATTTCAAGTAGATATTGACAAAGTAATGAGACCACTCTCAATTGCTGATACAACAACACAATACTCCAGTTGCATTTAGCTGACTAGCTTCGATGGGAGAGGAATGTGTATTCCACTGAAAAATAAGATTGTGCCCACAGTCACTTTTCACAGCTCTTGGGAGTGTCCACTAACCATAGCTGAATGGTCATTACCATTTTGAGATAACGAACACCTAAAACCGTAAACTTCCAATAAGCAGTTCAATGTTGAAACACAAATTGCCTCACCAATCCCATCCATATGTTAACATAACTCCATTGAACATAACAATGTTAAGGATACTGAAAGGTTGTTCTCTCCAGATATAAATGAATCATATACCAACATGATCTATCCAATATACTTTTGAGCAACAGCATTCCATTAACAAATATATCACCATTGGAGAATAGAACTGTTCACCCTATTAGAACAGCCAAGTTTTAAGAGTTTTTCTAAAGCTCAGTGTGGCTGGGGTATGTTAAACTAAGATATTACCCTTTTTTTCCCAGGTTCAGAAGCACGGCTATCATAATCATCTGGAAGCTGAAGGTAATCTTCCATTCTGCTGGCAATTGCTTCCCAGTCACGTTTCCTCTTAGTACCAGTTCGCAACCCATCCAATTTGTCTGAGAACAAACACATAGCCTCATGGTTAAAGAAAATTTTGCATATGTGAACACAATGCATGGAGATTTTCTTAAACAGATCATTGACAATATATAGTGGTGAAATCCAAACATTAGTGGATGTCTTTGCGAGTGGCATAAATTCAAAATGGAGCATCAGTTCTTCCCTTTCGAAATTCAGCCTTTTGTGTGCAAAATATGAACATGCATATGTATAAGAGAAACTACTTCTTGCTTCGAATAGCCAACAAATCCACATACAATGGTGATACTTCAACCATTTCTGAAGTCCAGTTTAGAAGTTCCATTCTATGTTTTAATCCAACACAATGGAAGATGCATGAGATGTTCCACAAAGCATTTTGGAACATTATTTCAGAACTATCACCAGACAAAGAATTTGAATGTAATGCAGAATACCAGCTAAGGAGGAATTAAATCCAAAAGCAGATCAGTTTTTTTTCTCCCCCTTTGCTTCAGCAGTTGATATAAAGTTGAAATATGTGGTTGTAGTAATTATTTGGTATGGATCAACACATTTTTCTAAAACAGTATCTTGCAAACTTATTACTAAGAAGCCATTTCTTCAGGCTACATGTAAGCATATATAAGTAAAACTGGTGTTTAAAAGAACTGTTTCTCAGTCTCACTATACTGTGGAGTAGATAGTTTAAAATTATTATCCTAGTCTCACCATATTGTGAAGTAGACAGATCTTAAATTTATTATAAATACACTTATATTGAAATGCAAAATAGAACATTTTAACTTTTAAATATTCTTTTAAATGGCTATCATAGACTATTAAAAATAGCAAATTCCATATTATGCTATTTTCTGAATCGAATTTTAAATAACTTACATACCTATTTGTTAACAAAACATGCAGAAAAGTGCACTGATTGGAAAATTAACATATTATGTTTCTTTATATCAGAATTATCTCTATCCTAATAATGTATATGGTTTTGTTATTTTTACTGGAAGAAGTTAAAAGCTTAGCAAAATTACAATAAGTGGGCTATTAAACATATAATTATGTTTTAAGATTTTTTTTTAAAGCAGACAGTTAAACTTTCTGCCTGTGTTTAATTATTCTGTTAACAGAAGAATTTATTCTGGTTTAAGGGCTTTAGTTTTTCTGTAATAGTAAAAATGTACTGAAATCTATTGAACATTTTCACAAATTATCTTACCCAAACCAATTTCATTTAAGAGATAGATTATGAGCAGCATGAGGTGATGTGTAAAAACCATGAATAAATATAGCCAAATGCCCATTTCACATTATATGTGATTTATATTATAACTATTCAGCAACTGCCACAAACTCAGATCACAATCCAAATAATCCTGCACACAAGCAAAAAATATTATTATGTATGTATACATTGTGCGTGATTGTATTTGCTAATTTTTTCTTGCTTTTAAGAACAGATTCAGGAAGGAAAGCTTGAATGGGAAGGAGGGAAAGGGTATAAACAGCTTGCTTTTTACTGCTACAACCACAAATTGTTAACAGACACATCTGATCAACAAATTAATTATTCTGTTCAACTGAAACAAGAATAGTTTATGCAATATTCGACTAGAAAACAAAGAAATAAATTCTAAGGAACAAACCTTTCATTGTACTATAAGACACCAAATCATATCTGAGCAGAACTGTCTATTTCCACCAAGTCAGATTTACTACTGGCAAATAATGACAAAATTGATGCATGAAAGGAATTATTATGATGTAAGTGATCAAAAGAATTAACAGCAGCACTAGACATTTTAGTTCACATATTATTCCTTTACAAGCAAATATGCAAAAAGTTGGAAATATACAGAAGAAGGCACTAATATAACATGCTGTATTATGTTACAGATAATATTTGAAGCAAATAACATCTGGAATATGTTTTTAGAATCAGGAAGCTAATGCTTAGTGACATTTTTTTGATTTTGTTGTCACTGGGAGCAACAACATTTGAATTTCAGAAGAACTTTATCATTGTATTGTCTGACTGTGGTCAAGTTATGTAACTAAGAGGACACGGCAGTGTTTTTTGTACCTTTCATCAGTTTTTAACAATACTGACCAGAGTACATATTTATATTCTCCATCTCCCATGGAAACTGGAGGTTTCTGTGCCTACAGTTCAATATGACCAATTGGTTCCAAAAGATTGTGCTGGAGGGTTGCTGCTTTGCTCCACTACACACTGTACATGCTACAGATTTCTACAAAATTTCATTTGCCTGATAGTAATTAAAATCTACTTGACATTACTAACGTCAACAGGAAATCTACAGTAAATTCTTATACCATAAAACAAAGAAAACCCACACCCAAAACCTTTCTACTGCTTTTTCATTAAGTTTAAAAAGACTGAAAATGTTCTGAACCAAGTGTTTAAAGTTGACAATAAGCTGGAAGAAAGTCAGTAAGTAGAATTTAACAAGAATGCAGAAATGTAAGAACTGTCAGATTATATTAAAAGTGAAGGCATAGCTCATTCTCATTGTGACCTACTAACAATTGTAGTTTTTCTTATTTATGGTTTACATATTTCATTTAACAGAATGACAGAGTTGGAAGGGATTTATGTGCCATTCAACATCAAACTGAACACAGCCAGCTAACACTGCAGCACATTGGTTGCAAAATATAAAAGGATGGTCTGGGTAATTTAACAACCGTTAATTGATCAGATCCCCTGCATGTGTGTGTTATTACAAACTGTGTTATAATTAAGCTATATACTTTTCATAGGTCATTTCTTTAAATCAACTTCAGCTGATACATCAAAGGTAGCCCTCTTAGCGGTTTTCCACACCGTGGTAACATAGACACTGAACTAAATGATATTTGGTTTATTTGGGTCTACTTTAAGATCCTATTCAGTAATTTAAATTAATTCAGAGTGCAGTATCAAGAACGTTATCTAATGTAACAAACATCTCACATCATTTAAATAACTTTATTATATTCAACTAGCTTCCAAATAAATAAATAAATAGGCAGGCTCAGAACAAGGATTTTAGATCATGTTTAATGGCTCCATTCATATACCCTGGTGAGATGGGTTGCAATCATAGGTTTCAAAACTGCCTTTACTACAGCTTTTGTTGGGAGTTTTTTACTGCTTGTTTTCACTAAAGCTCCAACATTGTTTTCACTAAAGCTCCAACAGGTTAAAATAGTTTTATTTCCCATAGTTTTCTTTTGGCATTCAACTATTTATTGTTCATTTTGATTATATGGTAAAGCTATCACAAATACAACTGTGAAGTAGATTAGAAATATTTTATGTCATTTCAGGACATTTTCTTATTTTAAAAATATTATAGCAAAAAATGATGTCAATTCTTATGAGTTTATATGTCTATTTAGAACAATCTGTGAAAATAAACTATGTCACATGCATGCATGAAGTAAACTGTTATGATGCACGAATGGTTAGATTCACCATGTGTAGCCTATACCACAGAATTAGCAAGGAATGTTTCCATAATATGGTAGAAAGCCATATTACTAATTCTTTGCTTAAGAATATTTTAATGCATTTTATTGGATCAAGTTATGTTAAGGTTTATCATTTTTATATCTTATAAATGCCACCAGAACCCTTTGCCTCCTTTGCTTAAAATATTGAATTTGTCTTAGAAGAAAATCTTACAGATTATAGCATTACTAGGAAACTAAGTCATGCAACAGGAAGATAATGTAGCCTCCAGGGTACGGGGAGGAGGGAGGGGAGATAGAATGATTTAACTGAACATGCAAAGAATTTAAGATGGTATACCTGGATACAGAAAATTAAATAAGCACTATGTTAAATATTGAACAATTTCTTAATTATGGCAAAATATGTATATTATTCTATAAGTCATTCAATAAATAACTATGATGAATTAATCAAAATATTAATTTATATGGTATAAAAGATACAAAATCATGATATTAAGCCATTGGCTTCACAATAAATTCTATATTCAATGAATGTACATACTCGCTTTAATCAAATCTTTTTCAATTACTCAGCACTCTATTGTGGCCCTCTTGTTGAGCATGTCATATATTAGAAAGGCATGATGGTGGAGCTCTTTTTGACATTTTAATTGTTTACTAAAAGAACAAATTTGAGATATAAAAAAATCTTATATATGTATAAACTGATACCAATCGTTCAGAAATGAAGAGTTTTCTTTAAGTTGTTCCCTATTGTAAAAACATTAAACAATGCGAGCTGCAATGGTTGCCAGTATGCTTCTGGGTCCAATTCAAAGTACAGGTGGAATCTCTGGTTGTGAACACTTCCGTTCATGACCAACTCAGTGACGACCAGAATTTCTTACCTCTGGTCACGAATGGGTGCTTGGGTGGCGACCAAACAGCTGCAATGATTTGCCTTTCTGCGCTGTGCCATTTTTTTACATGCATGTGTTTCCGGTGACGAGCAAATCAGGTGACAACTGAATTCTCAGAATGGATTACGGTCATCACCTGAGGTTCTACTGTATTGGTTTTGAGCTTTAAAATCCATCATGACGTGGGGCTGGGTTATTTGAGGAACCACCTCTTCCTGATTTTATCTGCCCAACCCATCACGTCTGCCATGAGGTATGTTGCAGCTCTTGTATGGGACCGAAGGAGTCTGGTCTTTTCTACAATGGCATTCACCCTATGGATATCAACACATACAGACCCGTCCCCTCCCCACCCGAAGTGAGGTTGGCCCTGTCCATGCTAACAGATTTGGTTATGTCAGCAGTCCTGGAAGTCTCAAGGGAATAAGTTGATACTCTTTTTGCCTCTTAATCATAATATTGTTGTTTTTAATTATCAATTATTTTTATGTTGCTGCTTTATATTTTTTATGTCACTCAGAGTCATGTTCTGTGAAATGGGCAGCCATACAAGTATGATAAATAAATAAATAACTCCCTTTCCCACATCACATAAATTATTTATGTTGGACAGATTCAATGCAATGTGTAAGTATAGCTTATTTGATAGGATGCCAAATGAATCCTTCCTAATGCTGTATTTGCCTTGAATGTTATAATCCTCTGAAAATCAAAGCACTTGAAAGGGAGTTCTTATTGATATCTTGTCTTACAAAGCCTCCACGACTAGTGAGATACATTTACCATTGAGTTAACTCAATGTTACAGAAACTGAAGTATATAAAAAATTCTTTGATGTCTCTACATATGACATTGTTCATCATTATGACCAGCTGTAGTCCAGACACATTTAAAAGCATCAAACTGGGGGAGCCACATTATTATTATTTTATTCTTGCCATGGATATTCCAGAATACCAAAGTGCTGATAAAGATATATATCTTCCTTTTTAATCTGATATATTATTATTTCTACTAGAAAATTTCTACTCTTCAAATGCTGTATCTCAATGGCTGTAACTATTTAAAATAGTATTTTTAAAATACAAAAGCACATACTTACACAGGTCAAATAATTGATTTAAAGCAATGGCTTCCCAGAAAACAACATAGCAAATAGCTTAAATGAAAATAAAAAAAGGATATAAAATCTCATCTTTCCATTTCTTTTCTCTGAGAAGCACTGGAGATCCATTACATTATAGAACGTACCCATGCACAGCAATGTTGTAAGAGATTAACAATGCTTTGAGATGATACCCATATGTGCTGTCCGCAACCATGCCAAAGCAAGGCATAATATTGAACAATAATGTTAGCCTAATCAGAGTTTAACATATAGATATAATAGTCCAAAGAATGGCATATATAAAGCTGGTCAGCTCTGTAGGAAATGCTAAGCCACTACAAGTAATTCCCTTTACTCACCACTCATTTATTTGAATATTAATATATAATCACCAAAGTATATCAAGTAACTAAATTTTAAAAATCTGATTGTTATAGCATTGCAAAACTGCAGAGATAAAAGGATATTACACTGCCTAGAGGCAGCTGTATCATCAAAAATGTCAAATTCAATATATTTTGCTCAAGCATGTGATCAGACAATGAAATTACAGTTGTGCAAATATGAGGAATTTTTTTTGTTAATAAAATAAATTAAATACCCACCTAATTTTGCTTCAGAAGTATCCATCTCCCATTTGCTTTTCGGAATGTAACCCTAAATCATATACAGAGAGAAGCTCGAAGGATTAGAGAGAGATACAGAAAGCATATAACATATTTTATCCTGCAACAGAATTATACTGCAAACATTTTCTTAAGATACTCAATCTGAACTGTAAACTTGATTTGGAATTGTAAAATGTTGCAATATGAAAAATATTCATAGTCACTTTGCAACCAGCACAAGAGTGTCTCCCTCAATAAGAGTGTATCTTACAATAATTTCACGATAGGAATGTATCTCACAATAATAAGGTATGACATATTTCTTAGTGTGGCGTGTGTTGCATGATCAGAATTCATGTATGTGCCTAAGGAATTTCCACATAGTATTTTATAATGGTATCTTCATAGGTCATCTTTGTATATGGAGACACAGTGTGGGATGAAGACTTCAGAAGCCCATTATATAAACATGAATGTCTCTGGCAATTATTTGTTTTTTTATTTCTAGGGACTCTTCCACAAATGTTTATTTAAAAAGGTATCCTAAAATTGCTTCTTTTTTCCATTAGTATGGGTTTCTGCATTTTAGTTCAGCCCTCAATATGTATTTTTTAAGAATCAGAAAAGAACTTAATCACAAAAAACATGTTTTACTGATTACAAGGATTGGAAAAAAAACCCAGTTAAAACCAGTAGAAATGACAGAAAGCATTTATTAATGGAAATCTCACGTTGTTAGTTATCAAAAATATGTAACACGTTAACTTCAGCAGTCTGATCCAGCAGAGTACATAATGGAGCAGGCAGGATATCACAAGCGACCCACGTTTTCAAAAAGATGAAATTTCACTCATCAGCTATTTAGAGATTAGATCCAATTTCTGCTTTTCCTTCTGAACAGCTGATGGCATATTTCCACCTATTTTATCCACTGAACTTTGGCATTTGGATGGAAAACCAATACAGCAAGGGGGCACATGTGTACGTGTACGTGTGTGTATCTGTGTGTGTGTGTGTGTGTGCAGGATTCCTCATCCAACCAGGGACATGTACTTGTTTCCTAGTTAAATTAGGGTGAAGGACTAATAGTAGAATTATAACCCAATACCTCAGTCATTGTTTAATACATTTTATTCAATACAACTGTTGGTTCAAATTGATTTAAAGTATAATGTGTATAAATAGAAATATTGCTGTTTAACAGGCTGTCTGATTTAGAAATAGATTGTGTGAACTATTTGGAATATAGACTGCAGCTCTTAGGCACTGCTTGATCTGAAGCCACTTCCAACTGCAAGAAGTATGAACACTTTTTAGCAGCTTAGACTTTAGCAACGTTGTTTTCTGGAACTGTATGCTTATGTCATATGAGCTTCCATATTCCATTTCTTTAACAGGCTGTTCTTGAAAAATGTCCGGAAAGGCTGAGGAAAAAAGTTGCTGGCCCAGCAAATTGATTAATTTGCACTGGTTACTTGTTTGTTTCTGATTCAGATCCAAATGCTGATTCTTGTACACATACTACCAGATCATGTTCTTTTTGCTCTCAGAATCTGATATTTGGCAGTTGCCTAAGAGAAGCCAGAAATGTTTATTACAGGTAGCAGCAGTATAGAATATCACAGTATTTAATTCTCAGATGCTAGTTGAAATCCTGGCACTTTAGGGTAGAATGATTGTGCTGTCCATTTATTTTTTTCTTCATATGCATTATTCCATAGGCAATTATCATCCTGGTTTCTGAAGATTTGACTGAAATGGCCAAGTTACTATCATTTGTTTTATAATGTACTTTGGAGGTGGATGTTTATGTTGGTAACTGAGATATTTAGTTATTTATATTTACATCATTTGCTCCATGAAAAGCAATTATCTGAATTCAGTATTTTTTCTTTTTCATAAGAATACATTCATCTGGAAGAATAAACTCTGAAAGAAAAATTCCATGTTGGAAATTTTTGAGGAAAGGAGACAATGGAAAAACAGTACAGGAAAGTGTTTATTTTCCCCTTCTATACTGCAATTACAGTTCTTCTTTTTCTTTGTATATTTGGTCTTCTTGATCATTTTTGTCTTCTAAAAACAAAGGGTACAATTCAGAAGGAATAAATCAGCACCCACTCTCAAGCCGGCAGGTGATTCCAACATAAAAATGTTAAGAACTTGAAACGTAGAATGCGTAAGAATGAAGACTTGTATCACTGGTCCAATTAAAAGAAGCATTATTTAATTTAAAAAGGTCACGTTACTAATATTTAAATTTTATTCACCTGAATGGTGATAATTACTAATCTTGAAGGCTTTAAGAGATGACAGGAATTCAAAAGCATATAGACATAGCTGTTGGCAGCCATTTCCAGAATCAGAGACTGCATTTTTTCTGACCAGTGACTGAAACACAGCAGTGATCAAGGGCTATGTTCTGTCGGCTTTCCATAATATTTACTTGACTACTGTAGGAACCAGGACACTGGGTTAAAGAAGTTGGTGTGGTCCAGCAGTTTTTCAAGGATGTAGTCATAATTCTCATGAGGAAAATACAGATTTACCACAAGAAAATCTAGACAGCTAAAGAGAAATTGCCTGTGAAGACAGGCATCTCTTCTGTCCATTCAGAAGAAACAGTTTCAAACTCCTTTCACAATAAAATTCCTGCCCATTTTGGGAGCAGATCATCAGAATCCTGGAGAAAAGGTTTTAATTTCTAAAATCAAAACTTTTTAGCAATCCGTGAGACTGTAAAAAGAAAAGAAAGTTTCAAAGAGAAGAACTGATATCATAAAAGGATTGTGCTTGGGAAATTTAGTGATAAAAGCTGAAACTCATGGGTCTCTTTTCATGTAACCAGAAAAGAATCTTATAACCAATACAGAGTCTATTTCTAGTTCAAAATGTAGAACAGCCAGCTATTGGGTGTACAGCAACTGTAACTTTGATTCAGAAATGGACAATCCTTTCAGGAATACACTATGTTTGAAGCAATCTACTGCACGAATGTTCTCCATCTTCTGCTTGGTTTACAAAGACTCAGGCCTCAGTGATTATGGAGGAAAATCACCTTATAAAATTCATTTTCTCAGAAGATTGGAACAGCAACAGAAGCTATGTTTGATAATGAGGTTGCTATAAAATGATAAAAAAGGCTCCACTAATAACAAAACTCCAAAAATTTAAAATATGGAAATAGGACGAGGATGAAGATCTTATAACATTTTAACAGAAAACTATCTGAATAAGAAGTTATGAAAACCTTATTTCCAATTAGATTAATTTATTATTGTTCTTTGCATGGAGAAAAAGGTTAATCCAAGCTGTTCTTTCTTTAGCGAAGATGTAAGTGTAGGTTTTTTGCAATCAAGCTTATTTTCTGGCCATCCGTTTAATAAACTGAAGATATTTCAGGAGTAATTTAGACAATCTGTCTTTCTGTTTTTCACTAGATCATCAAATAGTTCCCAAACACTTCAGAAATCCATTGATTCTTCTGGTAAACTTCCTCCGCAAAAAGTATTTTCATTAATTTTATAGATATCTGGGTTTTTAATACCTGCTTTCCTCAAGGATATCTACTCTCTATAGTGAATATTCATGCAAAATTAATAGGAAATGCCAGGAAGTGCCAGTGCTCTGAGAGAGACAACATGATACTAGATATGTGGAAGATCTATATGTTTTCTCAAATCAATCTGATGACAAGGATATGTATAATTCTAAGCTTGGGTCCAGAGTAATTTACATTAAAAGTTTTTGATGTCCTTCCAAGGTAAACAGTAAATTTTGAATCTAGAACATTCAAAATCATGCATCTAAGTATGTAGAGTTGGAATATATTATCTGAGCCTTTTGCATTTACCTCCGTTTTCAAAATTTCAAGTTTTCCCTACCACTAAAAGGCTTATCTAATAAACACCATCTTGGTGCAAAGATTTTGTAGTAGGATAAACAACAACATATAAATAACACATTATCTTTTAACATGAAAGTACCTAAATAAAAAGAGGTAATTCAATAATGTGGAAACAGTATAAAATATAAATAAGCACTCTACGAAGAATTGGGCATTCACTATGCATCCTTCATAGTTTAGTTGTTAAAATGGTGACAGATTATGTTGGTGGTGTTCTGCAAAATTAATTTCAAATACATTTTATTTGCAGAAATTATTTTAAATGTATCTTTTCAAAAATTGTATTTCGAAATAAAAGTAAATCATAAAACCAAGTCAATAGCAGGCTTCTCAAAAAGTTTATGTCCAGGTATATTGCAAAGAAATAAGAATGTTGCGTTTCCTTGTGTATATGTATGAGAAGCACCTTGATAAACTAAAGGTAAAAGATACATAGTTAACTTTTCTTTTTCTTAGTAATTTTTTTCAGACTTTATTTTCCTAGAACAATCAATACATTGGATTATTTTTCTGCTCGTAGATGCTTTGAGACCAAATGTTATCCATCAGAAATTGATAACATTTGAGAAATATTTTATCATTTCCAGCTAATGCTGCTCATCTGCCGAACAGCTTATTTCATAACAGCCAGATGAATTCTTTAGATGCCAGGGTGGGGGGGACATTCAAAGGTGTTATATCTGCATGTATATGTACACATATGCATGTATACATATGGAAACACACAAATGAAATAGTGAGGAGAAATTTATGTAGTCAACATGAAACAACAGAACCACTCCAAATGGTATCAGTACAAATAAGTACAAGGAGGGCAATTGAAAACATCTATTTGGACTTCATAATGTCTTGGATAAAAAATGTTTCATGTTGACAATAGACAAAGAAACTTGTTTCCATAATAAGGATTCATCAATTATTTCTTGATCCCTTTCCATATACAATTCTTGATGAACCAACTAACAATTCAGTTGGGTATCCTGGAAGGATCCAACTATTACCATTACCATTTCAGTCAATGTCAGACAGTATACTTTTTATTTTCCTGGAGAACTGTTTCAAAAAGTGAAATCTAGAAACATTGAACAAATATGTATGTGTGTGAATGGACAGAGGAGTTTCTAAAATTTCCTTGAAAGTTCTTTTATCCAACAAATAAGCAATGGCATAAAAAAACCTTCTGAAACTTTTTGCTTGACTTGGTTGAAAGAGGGAGAACAAACCTACCTTATGGTTCAGTAGCTAGTTCTCGAGCACAATCCAGTTGTACTCCATTAAAGGATAAATATTGGTTGTGAACTCCCACATATGGTTGAAGAGCTGTAGTAAACCTACTCCTCAACAGCAATTATTCACTTTTTCAGACAGAAGGGCATCCATGTTAAGGACTGCCAATTTGTTGACCAAGTAGGCATCAATCTTCTAGCATCCTCGAGGTTGTAAAAATTGCATTTGATCAGAATTTCCCTTCTTCCCCACTCCACAAGTATGTATTGAACTTTTCTCTAGCAGTTGGTTGCTGTTGGTTAGTTTTAGCCATATATTTCTTCAGTTTATCACAACAGCTAACATGAGCCATATAGAAAACTGTATTCAGGTATACCTAAATACCCTTATTTATACCCTTCCAAGAAGCACTTGTGGCTTGTATCAGTGCAACTTTTTTCCCCTTCCTGAAAGCATTTATTGCAGCTTCTGACAAGATGAAACATCTTCCCCCAAAGTAAAAAAGGTATAGCTTCAGCAAAATAGAAGTGCTGAGTCACTTGGATTGTGGCAGCAGGTAAATATAATAAATAAAATAAAAACTACATTCTTAGTCTTCAAGCCAAAAAGGATGCCAGAAAGAGTAAAAGGATCAAATACAGTAATTTAGAATTGGTGGAGGTATTATGTTCCAGTGTATCCCTTCCTATTTTACCTTGTAAATCCATGTTTTTAAGAGGAAAGAAACAGATTTCTATCCCCTGATATGATATTTATGATTATAGTAAAGTCAGCTTTGCCTCTGTACTGGGTTGTCAAAGGAATTCTGCCCTTCAGCCAGAAAGCTGAATTGAAACTGGAACTTTCAATTGATGGAATGAGCTCTGTTTTCTGCAGGACTGTGCACTAATCTAGACTCAAAAATGAAAAGGTGATTTGAAACATATGTGACCATGGACATTGCACATCCTTCAATCAAACACATATTTTGCTGGGGTTGCATATGGCAGCTCTTCAAGTCCAGGGAAGGTGCAGAAACTGACAGGTATAACACAAGCACCCACACAAGTCCTGAATTGCCCTTTTCTCTTTGAATTTGAATTGCTGCCCAACTTTAGAAAGAATGAATTATTCCTTTGCTCTTTTCATATGAATTCTATGCAAATTCTTCAAAAGCTTAACATTGTGTGCACAAATTTCTCTGCATAAGATTCACTGAACACAATGGGATTTATGTCTGAGCATACAAGTTTATATTTATATGTGTAAGAGATATCCTGATACTTAGAAAAAGATTAGTTACATATAGTTTTTATAAAAATGGCTAATGAAACAAACTATTTAACTGCCTTCTATATTGGGTATTTAAACATGAATCTCTCAATTCCATCTGAAAATTGACTTCTCAGGCACTAACTTACAGTTAGGTCCATAAATATTTGGACAGAGACAACTTTTTTCTAATTTTAGTTCTGTACATTACCACAATGAATTGTAAATGAAACAACTCAGATGCAGGTTGAACTTCAGACTTTCAGGTTTTATTCAGTGGGTTGAACAACAAGATTGCATAAAAAAATGCCTTTTTTTAATACAATCACTTCATTTCAGGGGCTCAAAGGTAATTGGACAAATGAAACAACTGAAAATAAAATGTTAATTTCTAATACTTGGTTGAAAACCCTTTGCTGGCAATGACAGCCTGTAGACTTGAACTCATGGACATCACCAGATGCTGGGTTTCCGCCTTTGTAATGCTCTGCCAGGCCTTTACTGCAGCGGCTTTCAGTTGCTGTTTGTTTGTAGGCCTTTCTGTCCGACGTTTAGTCTTCAACAAGTGAAATGCATGCTCAATTGGGTTCAGATCAGGTGACTGACTTGGCCATTCAAGAATATCCCACTTCTTTGCTTTAATAAACTCCTGGGTTGCTTTGGCTGTATGTTTTGGATCATTGTCCATCTGTATTATGAAACGCCTCCCAATCAAGCTGACTGCATTTAGCTGAATTTGAGCAGACAGTATGTCTCTGAATACTTCAGAATTCATTCGGCTGCTTCTGTCCTGTGTCACATCATCGATAAACACTACTGTCCCAGTGCCACTGGCAACCATGCACGCCCAAGCCATCACACTGCCTCTGCCATGTTTTACAGGTGATATGGTATGCTTAGGATCATGAGCTGTTCCACGCCTTCTCTGTACTTTTTTCTTGCCATCATTCTGGTAGAGGTTGATCTTGGTTTCATCTGTCCAAAGAATGTTTTTCCAGAACTGTG
>JANHJO010006602.1:37877-48044 GCA_032468235.1 Pseudoxyrhopus heterurus | reverse complement strand
TAGACATTAGAGGAATTTTGCTTTTATTCTATGTGTATTTTGAATTTATTTTTCTTGACTATTTATTGTGTATCTTCAGTGAATACCATGAAATATTATAGATAGAAAAGTAACTTAAATGCATGGTCCAACTTCTGGAATATTTCTATGAATTATTTTTGTGTATGTAGCAGATAGGTTATCTTGCCACTTTTTCATTATATATTACTAGTCTTATCTGAATTATAGTATGCCCACATATATACACATATTCATACATACATATTCAGCCTTTCTTGTTATTTCACACTAACTGGAAGAAAATAGCACTTAAATTTATGATCACCTGAATAATTTGCATGTATAATTATTTTTACTGTATGTGCAAAGCTATTCATAAAAGTATAGTTATCCAAAGTGTACTTCAGATTCTAGTCATATTTATTTTGGCATGAATATGTATATTAAGGTTGTTAATTTTAGTGTTTTTGGTCACATCTGTTGCATCCTACAAATATTTTATGTTGGAAGCAAGGCTTCCTTCCTAAGAAATTGTATTGTAATTTAATGTTCCCACAAGTGTCAGTTATTTTGGCCATACTCTAGAAAATATATTTAAGGTATGCTAAAGGCAGAATTAATGATGTGTGAGCATATATTTATGAGTGCGGTAGAATCAATGAGGACATTTAAGATGCTCTCTCAGACAATGAGATGTTATAACTATTGGTCAATACCAGGTAAAAATTTATGAGATATTTTCTTTCATCAAATTGATGTAAGCCAATTTATTGGCACATAGTGAAGCAGATGAGAAGTAAATTTTTCCTGCTTGTTTTGGTTCTTCAAGATTGTGCTGTATGTATTTTTCAGGTCCAGTCTCCTGGCATCAATTGGTCATAGTAAACAAAGAATTCTGGACAGACCCACACAATTTGTATCTATTGGTTGGTTTCTGCTTCTGCTTTGTACTTGGCATTAAAGGAAAAGGATTGTTAATCTCAAACTGTGATGCTAAATGACTGAGTTTAGCTTATTTTAGTTCAAGTTGTACATGCCAGATTTTGAACATTTTCTACCGTTGTCATCTTTCTAGAATTTTGGAAGTTTATTGGTCTTACTTCACCCTGATTACTTCAATAATTCCCAACCTCCCCCCCACCCAGAAAAAAATGTCTAAGTCCAGGAGCAAAATATTTAATACTTATTGTTAATAAAAATTAATTACTCAAAGATTAGAATAAAATTACTGAAAAGCAAATTTAAATTCATGGGTGATTTAAAGAAAGCTCTTTTCATTTTGTAAATAGTGGGATTAGTTTAACCTTGGCTTTGAACCCTGGCTTTGTAGTTAAATTATGCTTCCATTTTCTCATCATTTTGCAAAGAGACATTTACTTATTTATAACCATTCATCTTTAATCTACCATATACAATTTTGGGTTTATTCATGTTTCTAGATGCTTTCTTATTGACTTTGGTTTGATACTTACCTTGCAGTGGAAAAAAATTGAAAACACCCAATACTTTGCTACTGCCTCTTATTCTTCCATTCTCATTCAAGCCTCTTTCCCATTACAGAACATTTTTTTCACAATATGGATGAGTAATAGTATAATCTTTGATACACACTTTTCTGGCATACAGTTTTCCATTAATAAGGGAAGAACTATCACCTTACTTCACTTATACCTTTGTAGCTTTTCTGGAGCTTTCTCTAGAATTAAAAAATAATAATTATTATGAGTTTTACTCTAAGTTATTTATAGGCAATGCAATATGTATATTTGGATATGGAAGATCCACTCCTTTTTGCAATTTGTGCCTGTTCCTTTTCTCTACCCAAATTGTTTTCAAAGCAGGATGGTTTTCTTGCTGAATGGCATCATATACTGTATGACTTTGGGGAGTGAGGGAAGAGAGGACAGGAGAGGCAGATGGATTTTTGTCATGTTCACTTAAACTCAGTGATGCTTGCATTTCAGCCAGTCCCCCTACTGTAATGCAGGAAAGAAAGTAATGCAGGAAAGAAAGACATGTTCTCTTCTTCCTTTATAACTACATTTGGAGAGTCATTGATTATATACTGACATTGTAAACTGGCAGATTAAAGAGGATTTTGTAGAACTTTAGTAAATCACATCTGTACATATCCATAATTTGTTTTCTTTATTTTCCATTGTGTTGTCTTTCCTGATAACAAAACAAGGGAATTAAGCTTGTATTACCTAACTCTGCTTAATTACATGTTCCTAAATTAAATATTTCTACAGTAAATGTGGAGTCTCAAGAATACCAGTCAGGATTGGACTTGGTTATATTTTAATAACAGATTTCTAGGACTGTAGTCTAGACAGGGAAAGAATAAAAAATAATTAGATTTGGGAAGAAAGTAATAGCAACCACATCTATAGCATTGCCAAAAAAGTATATGAAACTGTCCATATAGTCAGCAGGAATTCAGTTTTTTCCCAGGGAGATATTACCATGCCACTTTTAATAATCCTATGGACTGTGGATTTAATATTTCAAATGTGCAAGCCATCTAGCTGATTTATATGTTAGTATATGAACTCAGAAATGAAGACTTTACTGTCTTATTAACCTGAAAGGTTATAGCAATAATGGGTTCCCTCTAAAGCCTTAAAAGATTTCTTGTACACAGGGATATATCCTCCTCTAGCCTTATTTTGATTAGAGCTCTGAGGATTGGGAGAATGAGAATGCCCATAGATTATGGGTTACTTATCTTTCCATGAAGTATAGTGGCAAGGACCTTTAAGAAACCACTTCAGTTTAAGAACTGGCTCATTGAGCCTAAATCCAAACAAGGAGAAGCCCATCCTATTGATTTACAACAAAGCAGACCACAAACTAGTCTCATTCTTAATGCTGCTCTCCATATAATAGGCTTGGAGTTAAAAAAATCCAGGCTGCAGATGTGTTGCCCAATGATTTACAGCCAAATCAATATTAGAAAAACACGTGGAATTTAAAATGAATGTATGTGATGATCTCGTCTCCCTGTCCAGTAAATATGCATTGCAAGAGCAATGGTATTCTGAAGTAACATTTGTGAATCAGAGAACGGGAGGAAAAACAATGAAAAGTACATGTACTGTTAGAAATTCTGTTTACATAAAGCACCACACAGAGCAAATAAAGAGTACAGTCACCATGTACTTTACTACTCAATATAACTGTAACAGGAAAGAGGAAATCTAATTAGAACAAAAGAGCATAGAGTATATACCATAAATACAAACTTGTAAACACTGCCATCTACTGGCTAAATACTGACTAAATAAAAATACATTCTAACAATGAATTTCAACATATACTAAGTGCATTAATGTTAATGACCATATCAGGGAAACTTTGGACACATTCTGTAAAACCTAACTCCCTAAAGAAGGCTCTAATGCTGGGAAAGATGAAAAGAGAAGAAGAGGATGACTAGTAGCAAGGTGGATGGACTCAGTTACGCTTGGTATGGGTGCATCTTTGGATAACCCAGTTGATCAGGTTAGAAACAGATTGCCATGGAGAAAATCTGTGTGGTTCCTAAGAGCTGACATTAACTTGATGGCAGATTAGCAATCAGTATAAAAGGAAATACATAAAATGTATGAAACGATTCTTAGAACTGTGAAATTGGGAATATCATCTAAAAGTAGGCTTGTTGTACAAAAGCAGAGTCAATTTTAATGGGTATATTTTATTATCCCCATAGTTATGCATGAAAAACATAAAGCTCTTAATGGATAAGGAAATTCAGAAGTGGCTTTTGTTTAGGCAAGCGTGAATGTGGTCTTGAACATATAGTGTAGGAATATATATTTATTTCTAGCTTTTCTAAAATGCATGGAAACCTTTCATATGTATTTAGGGAAACTATTTTTCCACTGTTTTAGAAAAAAAATCATGATGTGATTTGTATACTATAGTTACTTTAATAAAGTGCATTCTATCTGATTATGATTTAAAGATTAATTTGAGTAAGGATGGAAATATAAGCTTGTTTATATGATGAAAGAATATTATATTGTGTTTCTTCACACAAATTTAAACAGAGGCAAGCTATAGCAACATGCAGTTTTATGTATTGTGATTTCGCATAGTATTAGAATTAAGCTACATGAGTATTATCTTCAGGCTATTGTTTTGCCCATTGTGACTTTTTGGAATAATTAGTTCATCAGCAAAACAAGTCCAAGAGATCCACATGGAACAGATTTTAGCCTAATACGTTTTGTGGTATATGATTTATTTATGTAGAAATGAGAAGAAATATAAAATACCTAAATGACTGAAAACTGGAAAAGAAATGTTTCAGTTCATTATAAAAGGATGTAGTCCATTGTAGAGACAACTTACCATTTTAAAGTGCAGAGAAGAGCAACCAGGATGATTAGGGGACTGGAGACTAAAACATATGGAGAACAGTTACAGGAACTGGACATGACTAGTCTAGCGAAGAGAAGGACCAGGGGAGACATGATAGCAGTGTTCCAACATTTGAGGGGCTGCCACAAAGAGAAAGGGGTCAAGCTATTTTTCAAGGTACCCGAAGGCCAGACAAGGAATTATGGATGGAAGCTGATCAAGGAGAGATTCAACCTAGAAATAAGGAGAAATTTTCTGACAGTGAGAACAATCAACCAACGGAACAGCTTGCCTTCGGAAGTTGTGCGAGCTTCATTTCTGGAGGCTTTCAAGAAGAGATTGGACTGCCATTTGTCAGGAATGATGTGAGGTCTCTTGCTTGCATGGGGAGTTGGACTAGATGACATACAAGTTCCCTTCCAACTCTGTTAATCTATTAAAATCTGTTACTTGTCATTCTTACCAGTGAATAAGTAATTGATTGTTCTATTATATATCCAAATTGTCAATACAGTTCTAGTCTGAGTTCAAGGCTAAAACAATTTTGGGACTTCAGTCTTTGAACCACTTCTGATTATGGAATGGCTTCCTATAGAAACTACTGTAAGTGATGGTCTAGCTCAGGACTGTCAAACACATGGCCCTCGGACCAGATGAATCACATGATGATGCCCCTTTGATGATGATGTCAAACTTGTGGCCCATGGGCCAGATGCATCACATCATGATGCCCGGTTCAGCAAAGAGGAAAAGAGTTACGATGCATCACATGATGATGCCCCTGGTTCAGCTATTCACCCAGACTCTGGGATATTGATGGTGGAAGATGTCTCTGCAATTTATTGTATCTGTCTTTTTTTGCTTTGTCTTTAATTGTTCATTGTTGTTAATTGTTTTCCACTAATTGCATCCCACTGTAAGGACTACAGGTAGATGCTCAGCAGTTAAAGACAGAGTTAGCTTTTGGTAAGATAATCATTCAACAGAAACTGGAAGAAAAAGGTATGAATTATAGGAAACACTTTAATTTTAATTGGAATACAAATGGAATCATATCTTCACAAAATAGTTGTATGATAGTGTCAGTCAAAGATGTTTAGTGTATCATTTTATATTTAACCTGGTTTTGGAATCTCTAGCTTGTCTTATTAGAGAACCCAGTGTGATTCTAACTTCTGAAACAGAATCCATGCTATTATGGTATGTGAATTATTTGGAGAGGTTTATTAATGATTATGAAAATTATTCTCCAAAGCACCAGAGGACAGGACAAGAAACAATGGATGGAAACTAATCAAAGAGAGAAGCAATCTGGAATTAAGGAGAAACTTCCTAACAGTGAGGACAACTAACCAGTGGAACAGCTTGCCTTCAGAAGTTGTGGGTGCTCCATCGCTGGAGGTTTTTAAGAAGAGACTAGACAGTCACTTGTCTGAGATTGTATAGATTCTCCTGCTCGAGCAGGGGTTTGGATTAGAAGACCACCAAGGTCCCTTCCAACTTGATTATTCTGTTAGTAGGTATAATAAGAAATGATTAGGTTATGGTTTCTGCGAGTGTCCCCCCCCCCCCAACTGGTGTTGCGGCTGTCCGCCGGTCGGAACGGCGAAAATTTTCCTGAAAACTCCTAAATCGGGAGACATTAATCTTTTTTCTGTTAAAGTGTAACCTTTCCGGACCGCCAGTAAACAAAATAAAGGAAAGTGAAACAAAAATGGGGGGAGGCATTGTTGGCAACGACCCCTTGGTTCGGTTTCCGGGTTTCACCATAGGTCGAAGAAATGATGAAGAGCTGGTAGGACCAGAAACTGGCCTTTTGTCGGATCTGCGACATTTCCGATTCCCGCTTCATTGGGCTGGCTGGCCCAAATGGGAAAGGAAAAAGAAGAAGAAAGAAATAGTGGGACAACAACTCTGTAGTGTTTTTGCATAAAAACGGCCTGCCCCTAAGACGCTTAAAACGGGAACCGGAAGTGCGCTTGTTTCTCTTTTTCTCTATGGTTGATTGGAGAAAGGCGAGGGGGAACTTTGATGCTGAAGCCGTTTCTGTCATGCGGTTTCGAGCGAAGATCATAGACGTGGGATGTCTCAATCATTTTAGTCGTGAGTAGAGCGTGAAAAAAAGGTTGCGGTTTAGCTGGAAAGAAAAAGCATTGGAAAGAGCATACTTGGCTATTGATTAAAAGAAATAAAGTGTTTCATTTATTCATCTGTTTGTTCCACGCTACCGAGGAGGCTAAATGGGATGATAGATCCATAGCTGCCTATTGAATTGGATTAATTGAAGCAGATACATATTCTTTCCAGTGATTTGATTCCCAGAGTGTGCTAAGCTTGAATCAAATAAGCCATATGAATACTCAGATAATATATGTAGTACAGGAAGAATTTCATGTTTTCATTCTGCCTTTGGGGAGGTAAAAATATACGGGGAAAAATAAAAAGGGGGTATTTACAGGATACTTGCAAAAGTTGCAGCCTATCTGTAATGAGTCTATTAGTACTATTTACCTCAAAGACTGACTCCTTTTATACCTCCATAATAGGCAAACATTGAGTGAAAGATAAGAATTGCTTGTTAATTATGTCAACAAAACCAGTTATAAAATTCAGTCACAATTGCACACGGGTAAACAGATAGCTGAAAAACTATTACACTGATTATAAATTTGGCTCCAAATCTTTTTTGTTAATCTTACAGAAATGATAAATTAATATTTTAATGATGGGATATTAGTGGAGTCCAGTAATTTTTAATGAAACTTCCAAACTTCCTTAATTATGCCTGTTTGGTAATGAAGTTTCATCTATTTTTGTTCCTGTGACTCAAGTTGTTCTATTATACAGAGATATTAAAATATGTAAAATGTACTGTCTTGACAGGTGTGATAAGCACAATTGCCAAATTAGCAAAAACTTGTATCCTGCGGCTTACTTTGGATAAACTTTACTTCATCCTCAGTGACAAAGTGGCAAATGGTGGTGTTAGCATGTGGTGTGAGCTTAACCAGGTAAGAGTCCAGGGGTGAAAAATATTAAAAACAGCGAACTATGAAGTGCATTTGGTTTGAATTACAACCTTGTAACAAGCAAAGTGATATGTTGTTTCATTGTGAATACTTGCTCCTAACAAAGAATTATGTGTGGTATAACAGCAACAGTATTGTACATAACAATAAGCAGTTCCTCCAATGTTCCTACAAAATGTCAAAAATAATTAGAAATAAACAAGAAAGACAGAAGGCAAGCAAAAATGCAAGTTGAATTTGAGGTAGTTAAAGACCCATAAGAGCTGAATGACACCCAAGAAGAGCCAGAAAATCATTGTCATAATTTAAGAAGGGATATAGAAGAATAGAGTTTGGATAGCTTAGCATCTGTCTTAACACAGTATCATCCAAATAAAATAAGCAGAGGTGAATTGATTCATATTTGATATTGCTATTTCTGCTTGTAAGCTTCTCACTATTAGTGTAGGTAAAGCAGAAACAGCAATATCAAATATGAGTCAATTCACCTCTGCTTACTTTATTTGGATGATACTGTGCTAAGACAGATGCTAAGCTATCTAGGGGGAGATTTCTGGAATTGCCTCAGCAATCAAAAGTGATTTCTGATGTGATTCCTACTACAAAAGTAATGCAGGTATTGGGTTCTCATAAAAGAACTTAAATGCTTTATTTTAAAAGAAAAAAGAAATCAGCATAGTTACACAAAGAACTTTCTAATAAACTGAAAGATGAAAAGGATAAGTAGAAAAAATGGAAAGAGAGAAACATAACTAAGGCAGAATATCAGCTTATAGCCCAAATCTGCGAAGATGAAATCAGGAAAGCTAAGGCTCAAAATGAAATAAGACTTACAACAAATGACAAAAACAATACAGTTTCTTTCAACATATTAAAAAACAAGAAAAAAGTCAAGGAAACAATTGGTCCAATCATGAAAGAAGATGGCAAAGAAGTAATGGGCAGTGGAGAGATAGCAGAGCTTTAATTCATTCTTTGTGTTTGTCTTCATGCAAAAAGATAATACAGCTCAGCCTATCAAAAATATAGACAGGCTAGAATACAAATTAAAATAAGCAAGAAATGGTAAGAAAACACCTGTTTCATCTAGATGAGTTCAAATTATCGAGTTTAAATTATCCCAGAGTTCTAAAGGAGTAGCAGATGTGATCTCAGAATCATTGAACTATATTTTTCAAAGATTCTGGAGTACCGGGGAACTACCAGAGGACTGGAAAAGAGCTGATATGGTTCCCAATTTAAAAAAAAAATAGTTCCAGGAAATCTGAAACCAATCATCCTGACATCAATATTTGGGAAGATAGATCTATGAACATCTAGAAGCAAGCAAAGTTATAATCAGAAGCCAAAACAGGTTTGTCAAAAACATCATCCTAAACAAAGGTTACTTCATTTTTTGACAAAGTGACTGAATTGATGTACCAGTGAAATGCAGTGGGCATATTATACTTGGATTTCAACAAGGCATTTGACAAAATAGACCAGAACTTATTTCTTGATAAGCTAAAAAATGTGGGATAGACAGCATCATCATCTGATGTATTTATAACTGATTGACAAATCATACTCATCATGTAGTACTTAATGGAACTACATTTACATGGAGGGAAGTAAGCATTGAGGTATCCCAAGGTTTCATTTAATCCCAGTACTTTTCAACATCTTCATAAACTATTTGAATAAGGGAATAGAAGAGGAACTCGTCAAATTTGCAGATGACACTAAACTGGCAGGGATAGCCAATATCCCAGAAGGTATATTCAAGATCCAGATGAACCTTGACAGACTTTAACACTGGGCACTAACAAAATGAAATTCAACATAGAAGAAAGTAAGGTTTTACACTTAGGCAAGAAAACCAAATGCATAGTACAGAATAGGTGAAACTTGGCTCAATAGAGCCAGCAGTGCATGGCAGCAGCCAAAAAAGCCAATGCAATCTTAGGTTGCATTAATGGAGGGATAGAATCAAGATAACATGAAGTATTAGTACCGCTTTATAAAGCCTTAGTAAGACCACATTTAAAATACTGCACCCAGTTTTGGTAATCATATTATAAAAAAGATGTAGAGACTCTGCAAAGAGTGCAGAAGAGAACAACAAACATGATTAGGGGGCCGGAGACTGAAACATATGAAAAACAGTTGCAGGAATTGGGTATGTCTAGTCTAGAGAAAAGAAGTACTAAGGTAACATGATAGCACTGTTCTAATATTTGAGGGGCTGCCAGAAAGAAGAGGGGGGCAATATATTTTCCAAAACACCAGAAGGCAAAACAAGAAACATGGATGGAAAGAAATAAGCTAGAACTAAGGAGAAATTTCCTGACAGAACAATTAACCAGTGGCACGGCTTGCCTTCAGAAGTTGTGGGTACTCCATCACTGGAGACTTTTAAGAAGAGACGAGTGTCATTTTCTGGAATGGTATAGAGTCTTTTCCTTTAGCAGGGGGGTTGACTAGAAGACCTCTAACGTCCATTCTAACTCTTACTCTTTTATTTGGAGAGACAGAGTAACTGCTATGTGATTATGTAACAAATTTTGAGTCCATAGCAGTAAATCATGCAAGCAATGATAGCATAATGTAGGCTGAACTTAAAGCAGCTTTCTTCTCCCATTCTTAATTGTCTCCAGATAGTAGCATTTATTTTTCACTGCAGATTAGCAACTGCAGAAAATTCAGAGGGAAGCTGATGGTCATGACAGATGAACCTTATAGCTCTAACTGATGAGGTTCTTTAAAAGGAGAGCATATTTTTCCAAATGCTTTC
>JANHJO010006602.1:14152-24664 GCA_032468235.1 Pseudoxyrhopus heterurus | reverse complement strand
GACAGAGCATTTATTGGGTGAGATTTGAAGTTGCCAAATACGCGACCATTCAGATATATAGTCCAGGTCTTTTTGTAAGGTAGTGGAATTGTTAGTGGTGTTGAATAATTTTACATCATCAGCAAAGAGAACACAGTTGCTATTGATGTAATCACATATGTCATTGATGTATATCAGAAAGAGAGTGGGTCCTAAGATGCTGCCTTGGGGAACAGCACTGATAACTGGTGCTGGATTTGATATGGCTTTCCCTATTTTGACTATTTGTTGTATGTTAAACAGAAATGCAGTTATCCACCTGTGCATCTGTCCTGAGATGCTGTAGGAATGTAGTTTCAACAGTAGTTTGTCATATACCAGTCTATAAACAATCCTAACAGTACCAATCTATAAACAATCCTAACAATGATTTCATCTCAGTGAAATGCTTTGAGGATTTGCTTCTTTGACATTTTGTGTTGTAATTTGTGTGGTCTATCACATGCAGTTTTAGAAAGTTCCCGGTTGGAAAGTTTTGATGGTCTGAAGTCAAGAGGGGTGCATTTAGAAGAGAAATATGTTGCTTTTATACCATCTGTGTCTTTTTCTTCTGAATAGTTTCAAGAGCAGGGAAACTTCTGGAACAGGATTACCAAGTGACTTCTCTAATTCTCAGATTTAGGTCACTGTAAACTTTTAATTCATTGTATGTAATCTTATTCAGATATAAATTCTGACATGAAAACTAATACTTATGCTAAGTAAATGAGCAAAAGATTGCAGCCTATTTAGTTACAACTGAATCTAATTCAAGATATTAAACCTCTTAAGTTTTCTTTTAGGTCTATTTGACAGTCGCTATCTTTCAGATTCACTTTTGGTTTAGTAAATCAGAGAGAATGTGGGAATTAATGACCATTCTGCAATTTTGAACTTAAACATACAAAACGTAAAAAGAATCACTAAAGACTTGTGCACCTTTGCAAATTTTCAGCAAATTTAGAATCCATTACAGGTAGACCTTGAGTGACGACCCCAATTGAGCCCAAAATTTATGTCGCTAAATGAACCATTTGTTAAGTGAGTTTGCCACAGTTTATGACTTTTCTTGCCACAGTTGTTAAGGGAATCATTGCATTTGTTAAAATAGTAACATGGTTGTTAAGTGAATCAAGATTCCCCATCTTGATTAAGTGAATCAAGATTGAGTTTGCTGGTTGCAAAAGGTGATCATGTGACTCTGGGACATTTCAACCGTCATAAATATGAACCAGTTGCCAATGTCTGAATTTTGATCACATGACCCTGGGGATGCTGCAATGGTACTAATTTTGAGGATCAATCATAAGTCACTTTTTTCAGTGCCATTGTAACTTTGAACAGTCACTAAATGAACTGTTGTAAGTCAAGAGCTACCTGTACTGATATTCTTTCCATCAGTTATTATTTCAGAAATATTGCTTATATTGCAGTGCCTAAACATGGCATGCCTGAGTACTTCTAGTACTTCCCTTGGCCGGTGCTAACTTTCAGAGGTAACAATCCTCCATTGTAATGGAAATATAATAATGTTTTCTCATAGGAGTTTTCATGACAATATAAGATGATTGTATTCAGATTGCTCCTAAAATGTATTTTCACATCCTACCACTGTAAAAGAAGATAATTAATGCTGTATTAAAGTAATTAAAGAGAGGTATTTACAAAATTTAAAGCTACTATTTAAAAGGCAGTGGTTTGAATAGATTTATTTTATATAAGTGATTGTCAGATGTAAAGCTCTAGAATTTCCTTCAAATTATATTGGTGTGTATGTGGGGGAGGAGAATCTGAGATCTTAACATTTCAGTCAACTCATCAAACTTGTCAAATCGTCGGATCAGCTATAAACTTTTTTTTTTTAGAATTTTACGTGGCAATCAAAAAAACCTTGTTATCAAGGATACATCAAATTGTTCTAAAGAACAGTTTTCTGTTATTCAGTACCATGTTTCTTTTCACACATACTCTCACTTTCTGTAAACTGTTGTGAAACATATTGGTTTATACTTGTTATTTGGTGCTGTTTAGTATGAGATGAAATGCGAGAGTAATTACTATTCATTTTTAAATGAAAAAAATTAAACTTGTAGTATTAAATTGCAATCATACATAGTACGCTTCTCTAAATGGAGTAAATATCAAAAAGGAAAATCACCTTTCCTTAATGTTTTTTTTATAAAAAAGCATTTTTTTAAAAAAAGGCATGGGAAGAGAGGAAGATTACTGTGTTAGAGGCATTTTAGAAAGGTTAAAATGGTCAGAATTTGTTTCAAGATTGTAATGAGCTGACTAAACTGAAGGGAAATTCAGTGCAGGGTATGATTCGTTGTGACTATCTCTAAAGCCACACATTCTTTTCCTGTCCATAGATAATAGGGATCTCCACCCCTCATTTATTTAGAAACATTACTAAGGATGTATTCATATTTAAATAAAAATGATAAAGCATTCTTGTCCTTTGTGTAATATTTAGTTCCTTCTGGTTCCCTTATCTTTTTTTAAAAAAGAATTCAATATAGAAGTATTTTCCCATGGGAAAGACTCTTATAATTAATTTCAAAATCTTATTTCAAATACATCTGGACCCTTAGTCCATATGTAACTTCCCAGAATCAATATTCTAACCACCCTTTTGTCCTTCATTCCAAAAGAGGGACTTTTTTTAAGTCCTTAAATTTATCTTTAAAACTTTTTTTTGCTAAGACACTCATCCTGGACTATAAAAGTCATCAGTCCAAAGGTTCTTAATAGTTGGAAAGCACTTAAGAAGCAATTTCAAGAAGTGATTAAGATATGGGACTGATCAAATTTGTGCCTGTAACACAATAATAAAGCCAAAAATGTAAATACTGAGTCTAATACTGTTTTGATATTACCAACCATATGGTTCAAATTATTAGGATGGGATGTACAACACCATGTATAATTTGACATTTAATGAGAGAAGAAAAGATGTCAGGAAATAAATAGAATAACTTAAGAGGTTTGATCAAATTGTTCCGAATTTTTAAAAATGGCTTCAACAGAGTTGATTCAAAGAGACAATAGCAGGGTAGGTCCACACAGCCCCCTTCTCAAAAGAGTTTGCTTCTAATGAAGGCTCGCCTGTAATGTAAGAGACACAATTTGGTCTAGGAGTTAAGGGATCTGGCTAGAAACCAGGAGATTGTGAGTTCTAGCCCTGCCTTGGGTACAGAGCCAGTTGGATGACCTTGGACTAGTCACTTTCTCTCAACATTAGGAAGAAGGAGACAATGACAAATCACTTCTGAAAATTTGCCAAGAAGCCTGCAAGGGATTTGTCCAGGCATTTGCCAGGAGTCAACACTGACTTGTTTACCATACATATGTTGCTGTAGTGTACCTAAAAAGAATTTTGATATCTGCCCAGATTTTAGATATCTGTAGTGACTATGTTACAGATGGCATTTGAAAGTGTTGCATTGCAAGGTACTTCTTGGCTCCGGGTCTGCTTATTTTTATAATTGGCTTATTCATTTTATATATTTAATAGCAGAGGTGGTATTCAGTAGGTTCGGACCAATTCAGGCGAGCTGGTAGGGAAAATTTTAACTAGTTTGGAGAACCGGCAAATACCACTTCTGGCTGGCCCCGCCCCTGGTTGCCCGGTCACCTGGTTGCCACTCGCCCCGCCCACCCGGTTGCCACTCATCCTGCCCATCCACTCACTCTGCTCCTCCTGCCCACTCGCCCCACCCTGCCACTCCTCACCTCCCCGGCATAGCACACTGAGTGGGTCCTCGCTTGCGCATGTGCACAGTCTCTGCGCCTCAACTGAGCGGCCCTGATCTGCCTGCCTGGGTAAATACATCTACAAGTCACACTAGCCCCCCCCACCATCCCCAGAGCTTGCTGCGGTCCCCCACCATCCCTGGAGGTTGCCTGGCTGCCTTTGCCATCAGCGTGGCTCCATCGAAGGTGGCAGTGCTGACTGCGGCCTAGCTAGCTGCCCCACACACCATCCCCAGCCTCCAGCTTGCTTGGCTTGCTTTGCTGCCG
Organism: Pseudoxyrhopus heterurus; assembly: GCA_032468235.1. Taxonomy (NCBI): domain Eukaryota; kingdom Metazoa; phylum Chordata; class Lepidosauria; order Squamata; genus Pseudoxyrhopus; species Pseudoxyrhopus heterurus. The sequence goes on along the minus strand of JANHJO010006602.1, from coordinate 20,623 downwards.
AAGCCCCACATGGGCCATGTGCTTGCAGCCTAGCAAGCTTCCCCCACCACCATGGGCCTCCCCGGCTTCCAGTTTGCTTGCCTTGCTTTACTGCTGTGGCTGTATCCCATTTGGTGCCAGGAATCCGCATAGCCACACTGGCTGGGAGAAGAAATTTCCCCTGGCCAGGAAGCCACATGGCCACGCTGGCTGGGAGATCACTCTCTCCCTGGCCGGGAAGTCACATGGCCACACTGGCTGGGAGATCTCTCTCCCCCTAGCCAGGAATCTGCATGGCTGCACTGGCTGGGAGAACAAATTTCCCCTGGCTGGGAAGCCATATGGCCATGCTGGTTGGGAGATTGCTCTCCTCTCGCCGGGAAGCCACATGGCCGTGCTTGCTGGGAGAACAAATTCCCCAAGGATTTCTTTGCCTACCTGATTTCCAGCTCCTTCGCGTATCTTGCCATCGTGTCCAGGGAAATAAAAGTTTGTGGGACTAAAAAAATCTTCAATCAATCAATTCTCAACTTCTCGCAAAAAGAAAAAAAGATCTCGCGAAGTTGATTGATTGAAGGGTTTTTTTAGTCCCACAAACTTTCATTTCCCTGCACAAAATGGCAAGAAATGCAATGGAAAAATGCGATGGAGGGGAAATCAGGTAGGCAAAGAAATGCTTGGGGGGAAGTGAGGGCTTTGATGGTGGTGGGTGGGGAAAGCTCCGTGGCGCAGCACTGCAATGATGAAACTGGCAATGGAGCGGCCGGCATATTTCTCTTTGTTTTATTCTAGGTCATGATTATTGAGGAAGGAAAAAAGGGTAAACAAATAAGTTGATCCAGAAATAATAAATGGATCAATGCCACTTTGGCATTCAGTGGAAAGGCATAGATGTGGATTTACATACCTTATATTCCTCCTCCTCCTCCTCCTGGTTTTTGCTTCTGGCATGGAATACAATAGTCCAATATTTTTCAAAAGCTGGAAAATATGAAGAATATGCCATATCATCTTTCAGAAACAAATTTTAAAATTGTTGTCGAAAAAAAATCAGTTGTAGGTTCAATTTTATGGCCCAAAACAAAGTGATCAAAATTTGAAACCAAGGATGCGTAAAATTAGATAAAAATAAACTTTCTTCAAGATAGGCCAGTATATAGCATGATATTACATTGAATTCTAAGATACAGTACTTCTGTTTGACTGGATGAATTTAGCACTATGAAAAAAACTTTTATTAACTTTTTTATTTCCATTAATTATTTCCTAAGCTAGAAGTAGAAATTGATCTTTTCTACTTTTGAGTGGCATAATATTAATTTTATATAAAAAATGCTATCTAATTTCTGTGGTGATTTCTATCTAATAGGAAAAAAATGAAGCAGAGTGCAAGAATCTGATGATTCAGAGAAGAAAATAATTGACATATTTTAGCTTTATAAGTGAACTAGCTGAATACCCGGCGTTGCCCGGGTATTTTTTTGTGGAGTTTTTGAGTGCTCCTCCTCCTCCTCCTCATTATCTTCTTCCTCCTCTTGTTCATCTTTTCCCCCCTCCTCTTGTTCATCTTCTTCCCCCCTCCTCCTCTTCATCACCCTGATCCTCCTCTTTGGGAAGGCCTGGGTGGTGGCGGGCAGCCTGGGCATTCGAATAAGTGGAGTCTGGGAAAAACGTATTCAGGACATACATACAAACATACATACTCACACTTCTCTTTTATAGATATAGATGAGAAGGAGAGATAGAGATAGAGACCTTAAAAAATTATCCCATAAAAACGTTGCTGAACACATAGGGTCTTGGATCAATTACATAGGTAGCCAACCACAATTTATCATTTGAAGATTATATCTGTGTGAGTTTGAAAAAGTACACTAGTCAATATAGTAGAATGTACATAGAAGAACAAAAGTAGGGTAACAAGTATTAGAGATAAAAATAGAACAGCAAAGTTCTTAAGATAAATGTTGATAGAAGGTAAGGTTTTTAAAATAATTGCTTTGAGTATAGAAGTGATAATATCAAATAATTCATTTTGAAGACAATAATCCATTGTTAATTCTGATCCATTAGTATAGTAAAGAACAGAACTGTTTTAACTTTTGGATAAATGGGGCCAAGTACAATTTTTTAATGTATATTACTAGCTTAGTTTTTTTTAAAGCTTTTTTTATTTCAAAAAAGGTTGAGATAACCCAGGTTAGACTTGCTGTTTCTTTAATTTTTGGAAAGTGTTCTTATAGATTTGAATGAAAAATGAAGAAAAATACAGCATGGTACAAGCTATCAAATAGTAAATTTTTAAGTCAATTTTATCTTGTTGAATGTCCCAAATAAATATACTTTGCAGTCCATCACAAAAGTGTTCAATGTAGGCTTTTTTTTCTTAAATTCTTCACCTTCTGAATCCTTAATATGCTTCTAGTTAGTTAAAAAAAATCAGTAAAATGAGTGAAATATAAATGCAAATACTTATAGAAATGATTTAGAATATTTCTGTTACGAAAGTATCAATCTGATATAAACAGCAACTATATTATGTATGGAATATCATGTTAACCAGGAACCACAATTTCCAGTAGATGGTTAATGAGAAAGTAAAGGCAAATCCCATGCAAGAAAAGACTGGGTTACTCGATTACAGCTAAATATTAATAAATATAAGGGTGAAATATATTTCTGTGAATTGCTTTTTTACTTTGTTATGCTTAGAAGTCTTTTTGAGTATACGTGCTTTGCTTTCTTTATTTTTTATTTATGTATCATTGCACAAAAGTTATAATACTTGGTTTCTTAAGAGCTTCAAACATGTGCAATAATCATATGGAAATATTTTCATCTTAAAGTGTAAGAAAAAAATATGTTACCTTGTGTGTTTCACTGCAAGGTTGATGACTTTGACATTATAGAACTAACATCAGTTCAGAATTAAGTAGTTTAGGGAAGAACACAACACATTGATAGAAATGTGGGTCTGCAACAAAAATTAAGATTAAAAGTAGTTTAGATATTTTTTCCATTTTAACATTAAATTAAGATTTTATAGTTAAGTCATTGGCTTTCTGAAACAGGACTTGTTTATAACTGCTGTGGAATTCTTGGTGCTCTCTGAGTTTGGGAGTTCGTTTGCAGGTGTTTTGTTACCAAGTAGGCAACATCACCAATGTGAATGAGTGTGGGATTTGCTACTTGCTTGTACGTGATAGCTTGCCCTGCCAATGTTGGTAGGGTGTGGTTTTCTCCTCCTTGGTGGTTCCTAATTTAAATTATTGTTTTTTGCCTGTCTGGTGTTGATCCCTGCTTATCTGAGTATGGACTGCTGTGTTTTAATATTTTTTGACTTCCTTCCTCAGTTTTCACTTTTAATTATGCTGACCATCTCACCGAGATGAAATAAGACACTGTTCCTTGGTAGAATTTAAGAATCTTAGCACTATATCTGGCACGTGCCGTTCTGTCTTCAAAATGATTCTGGAAAATCAGTTGGGCTGTATGCGGGAATGAAATTGGGGTTGCTGTGGGTGCATTGGAAAAGCAGCTGCAGCCAGACTGAAACACTTCCAACCCTCCACCCCACCCCCATGCATCTGTACATTCACTTTACTCACAAGCATCCAAGCTGTGTTGCAGTTGCCCGTGATAATTGATCCACGCCCCAGGGGTTTCAAGGATGAGCTGATGTCTGGAAGCAACTTGATTCAGCGCAGGCTTTTAGCTTAAAAGAAGCTGACACTAAGACTGAGTGGAAAGGGGTCTGTGTGTAGGAGGAAAGGTGATAAGCAGATGGCATACAGAAAGGAGAGGGTTGCATTAGGAGATTGACAGTTATTACAAGCAGGTAAGAGAACTGTCACTCCACTGCCAGGATCATAAGCTACAGTGAGCAGCTTATCCTAGTGGGAGCTTGGAACTTTGCTGGGAGCTGGATAGCAACTAGAAAAGGAGCAAACGCCAAACATCAAAATAGCACCTGATCTCAACTAATACAAGAACTTTTGGAAAAAAGCAAAGGTTATATGCTACTTTATAGACTTTGGGTTGAACTGAGCATTAAAAGACTGAGTGTAAAGGACTGACTATTAAAGATGTATTTATGTGGCCACAGCAACTTGTAGGTCCTTGAAGGGTGGATTAACCCAAAGCTGTAGCCTGTTATTGGAGAAGGTTTGTGCTACAATAAATTTTTGTGTGCAGATTTGCTATCCTAGGATATGTGCAGACTTTGGAAAATAAAGAACCCCACAGCCTGAGATATTGTATAAGAACAGGTTAAAGTCATTTAGTAGCCCGTGTGACTCATTAGAAATTTGATTGTTTACATCTCTAAATAAAGGCCAACTTTATTGTATTTCATTTTGCAACAGTTTGCATAACCATTGCTGCTACTATTCTTCCAATTGTTAAAATTGGGAAGCTGTAGGATATCTGTCAGAATACATATACCAATATTATACTTTTAGTAAAATATACAGGTAGTATAATCAATCTATAGCATCTCTAGTGTGTGTAGAATATTTTGACGATTGAAAGAAATCCTGTCTGTTTACACCCTGATTGCCAAACATTATTGAACATGTGCATTCTAAATGTATTTTTTTAAAAAAATATTTTTATTGTACCTACCTTATTAAAGCAAACATTAAAAAAACTTTTAAAATACTCTGTAAGATTATGAATCTTTCCAATTCATAATCGTATGAATAAATGTTTCCAATTACAGTAATTCATTGATCAAACCTTAGCAGCTATTATGGGGAATAAAGAAAATTCCTTTTAAAAAAGCATCAAGTATATTTATTACTTACATACTTCATACATATCAAATATGAAATCATTCCAACAAATTTTAATTACTTCTTTGCATATATCTTGATGTAATGCTAAGAACATTTATATAAAAAGCATCCGTACATCAACATTAAATTGGCTTCCAAAGATTTAACTAAACAGGGTCAGTATATGGCATTCAACCTTCTGTTCTTCCTTCTTTTTTCACTGGGACATTGTTTTATCTACAAAGTGTTCATCCATAGACTTTCTGCCAATAACAATCAGCCTTCCCTATCCATAGAAATGTACTGAAACTTTTTCTTCCAGTCTGTTTTCTTCCTCTTCCTTCTCCTTTGTACTGAAGTCAATTCTTCTACCACTAAATTGATTCTTACAGCGTGTAACAATTAAATACCCAGCAGAAGAGATGAATCTTTGCTGTTTTTCTAAACGTTAAGACAGTGAGGAGCTTAAGTGCAATTCCTAAAGTGCATCTCATGATAATTTGATTATATACTAACAAGTTGGTATTGGATTTTAGGAACGACAGAGATGGTTAGTATTATTAAATTTAAGATTTCCAGGACCAAACAGTAATACATATGTTACAAGAATACATACAGAACCACACAAATGAACCAAACAATGATTTACATTAAATGGGAACAATGACTTCTAAGAGCAATTGCTAATGACAGATATTTCGTCACTGCCTTAGAAATGTTAGCAGATTGATCACTATATACCATAACGAAGACTTCCTGCAACTAGGTAAAGAATGTAATGATAGGTACTATTAGTTTCATATGTCATTGAATATATAGTGGATGGAATTAATGATACCCATCATTACATCCTTGTCTAGAATGATAGATTTCTCAAGAGTTTGTCTTCACATAATGTATCCAAAATGGAATAATTTGAACCTGGTTGTATCTGCCTCTAAGTGAGAACCCTGTACTGATTTGTTCTGTGATCCAATTTCTTTGGTTTTTTTTTCTTTTTTCTTTGCCTATTCATGGTATTCGAAGGAGTCTTCTCCAAACATCAAATTTCAATATTCAATATCTTTTCTATTCTGCTTCTTCAAAGTTGAACTTCCACTTCCATAGAGTGCCATGGAAAAGGAATTTACAGATAACTTTGGGGAAAATTTGAAAGAACCATTATGGAATGAAAAAGATTATGCAGTAAATAGTTTGAAGCAAGTGTGAGAAGAAACTCAAAATAACTGTTGCCTTCAGGATTCTGATGTTTTTTTAACCTATAGACACATCGCCGCATCTGAATATCTTGCTTCCCTATTAAATGTAATATACAGTACATTTCTCAACTACTGGTTGGTTGGTTGGTTTGCTTTCTACTGATGATAAACAATCCTAAAGGGCAGATGTTATCCACCATTTCATTATATTCACTGTCGATTCTAAGGCTGGTTGTTATGTCTCTTGTTATGTATTTGGTCTTTATATTTAAATCTAGTCCCACATTAAAAATGTCCCAAGTCTAGAGCTTTCAAATAATTATTCAGCTACAAAAGTAGTATCATCAGGCTAACACATTGATGTTTTCTCTTCCATTTTTAAAACTGTACTCCTCTTCTTCCAATTCAACATCTTGAGGTGTATCCAACATACCAGTTAACTGAATCAGAATCAGAATCAGAATCCTTTATTGGCCAAGTGTGAATGGACACACAAGGAATTTGTCTTTGGTGCATAT
>JANHJO010006601.1:0-13079 GCA_032468235.1 Pseudoxyrhopus heterurus | reverse complement strand
CTAGCAGTTCGAAAGCATGTAAAAATGCAAGTAGAAAAATAGGGACTACCTTTGGTGGGAAGGTAACAGCGTTCCGTTCACCTTTGGCGTTTAGTCATGCTGGCCACATGACCACAGAGACGTCTTCGGACAGCGCTGGCTCTTCAGCTTTGAAACAGAGATGAGCACCACCCTCTAGAGTCAAGAACGACTAGCACATATGTGCGAGGGGAACCTTTACCTTTACATTTAGGTAGGAAAAAGCAGATGCACAAGAACAAGATAGGTGGTACCTGGCATGATACTTGTGAGAAGAATTTGAGTGTCTTCCTGGTAAAGCACAGATTAAGCATGAACCAAGAGGGTGATGCAGCTGCCAAAAGAGCCAATGCATTTGGCAGCATTAACAAAGATTTAGTGTCAAGATCATGGGAAGTGACTGTTGGGCTGTATGTCACAACTAGTCAGTTTTCAGTGTCACAACACAAGAAGGATGCTGTGCAACTGGAAAGAGTTCAGACAAGAGTGACAAAGGTGGTAAGGGGGTGGGGATGTAAATCTTTTGAAGAACTTTTTAAAAAGAACTGAGTATGTTTAAATAAAGAAGAGAAGGCTAAAGACTTACAGGAAAGCAGCTTTCCAATATTCAAAGTGCTTTCACAAGAAAGAAGGTGTGGATTTATTTCCTAAATAAATCTTTAGAGTAGGACAAAAATTAATGGGTGGAAGAGAGAAATCTAAACCTGAAACAGAGAAAGAATTTCCTGATTCTGGAAATTCTGTTCCTAAGAAGAGAAACAGTCTGCCTTTTGGATTCATGGGGGTTTTATCACTGGAAATTTTGAAGCAAAGGTTGAACAATCATTGTCCAGATGGCTTGAGGATTTCTGCCCTGGGCAGGAGCTTGGACAAAAAGACTCTCAACTTTGCTTCTAATGATAGGTTTCTATGAGATCAAAAGTTCATGTATCCAGAGGTCACATATGATGCTAAGTTATGAATTTACATTGATCTTGGTTTAACAAACCCACTTATGTGATTCATAAATCATGGTCCATGTTGTGAAAACCCAATGTCTAATAGTTTATTCAACAGACCATGTTTAAACAAATCCCACCTTACTACAATATGCATGTTGGATCTTCTTTAACATATTAGATCTCTAGTTCAGGGTAGTGGCAACATGATCTGGTTTGTAATCTGATTTGGATGACAATTTGTCTTTGAAGGACTGGATGGTCTTTTATCATGGTCAGGTTACTCTTTAATTGTTCTGGAGTTTTTATGCCCTCCTCTACCACAGGGAATATGACCTATTCGATCAGTCCACTCCAGCAGCCACTCCAGATCTACTCAGTTTCAAAAAGCTTGGGGTGTTCCTGAGATTCTGGTATATAATTTAACTAAGGCCTCAATCACTGTTTGGAATGAGAAGTCACAACGATCTTGTGCCTTGTGTGGCCCTTTCGGTCAGTTAATCTCAGGAAACCTTCTGATTCTCGGAGGATCTCCTGGAAATAAAACAGCAGAAAAGATACCTAGAGTGCTTCTGGAGAAGACAAATAGCAAGACTGATCAAACAACTCCCATGAACAGAGGGAGCCCTGATGGAGCAGTGGTTAAGTGCAGTATTGCAGGCAAACTCTGTCCACAGCCCTGAGTTTGATCCTGACACAGCTCAAGGTTGACTCAGCCTTCCATCCTTTTTCGATTAGTAAAAAGAAGACCCAGATTGTTGGGGGCAATATGCAAATAATGGTAACATTATAAACCACCCAGAGAGTGCTACTGCTATAATTAATTAAGTGCTTTATATAAGGAATGGTAACATGTAATTGTTGACCTTACTGTACTCGCTGATTAGTAACCAACAGTTGTTTGTAGGGGTCATAATCTCTTTTGGTAAAAGGAGCCAAAGTCATATGAAGAATATTCCAGGTATCAGACAAGCAATATGAAATTTACATATGGAAATTTAATGCAAACATGTATCCTACTGTACTTTGTTTTTGGCAGTGCAGAAGTGGCCATTTAATAGCATGAAATTTTTGGATAAGAGCAGGGCAGAAATGCAAAAAAAAAGCTAATGTTTCAAAGAAATCCATGAAGACACTTTCCTTTTTATCTTATCTCCAGCAACTATTGCTATTAGATGTTATACTACATCTTTATTCCTTACATCTAACCATATTTCATCCTTTTAAAACCCATCTTTGTCAGCTTGTTACTGCTGTTTTTCTAAGAGAATGCCAAGTAATGTGTTTAGTTGCTTTAATGTAACAAACAAGAATAAAAAGAATATCTTTGCCCACACCAAAAAGCCAGAGGTGGGTGCCCATCGTACTGACATTGGAAAATATACTGCCCTCTCACTTGTTCTTCTTCAACAATCAGGGATGCAAAATGCAACATTGCAAATGGTAATCCATTTAAGCGTATTGCAATTTATTCAGAAAATGCCAACCGTCATGCAGAGGAAGAAATTTGTAATTACAGGGTTTCTCTTTCAGCCGTTTATGAAATTGTCTTATTTCCTTCTGGTGTCTTATTTCTATCAGATTATTTAATACAGCAACAGATCAAAGTTGTATTTCAGGGAGATCAAATAACCAGTAGCACTCATATTTAAATATGATTTCTTAAGACATGAACATTTTTATTTCATGGGGTTCTGTTAACATAATCTCTTTTTTCCTACCGAAGCCTCCCAGGTTTATATTAATCATATTAAGGAAGAAGACAGAATACATAAAAGCAACGGCAATATTTCAAGCTTTGCCTCTTTCACATAGAACTGGCTAAAAGGAAGGTATATGTTAGGCCAATAACAGTTACTTTATTTGTAATATTCATATCTGAATATTAAATTACAATAATAATTTGCATGATTGTGAAGGCGGTTTTACTTTAAATACAATGCTAATGCTACCCTGTTATTATTATTATTTTTAAATGATTTCCCTACTACCTGAAAGTTATTGTATGTCCCCTCAATTCACTGGGGCCTTGTCTGAGTATTGTAGAAGTGTTACTAATGCACCCTTTCTATTTCTCCTTGAAGGCATCCTCTAGGCCAGTGATGTCGAACCTTTTTCGGTTCGCGTGCCAAATCGCTTGCACATGCGCGCTCCCGGTTGTCCCCCACCCACAATGCAACACGCAGGTCCCCTGCATATGCATGTGCGATCCCCCCCTGCGCATGCGTGCGTGACCCCTGGGATTTCTAGCTTAAAAAAGAGCCGAAAAACAGCTGTTTTTCTGGGGGGTTTCAGAGGTCGCGCACGCATGCGCAGTGGAGCTGGGCTGGGCGATGGTTGGTATGCCGGGTGACATGGCTCTGCGTGCCACTTTGGGCATGCGTGCCATAGGTTCAACATCACTGCTCTAGGCCAGGAGTGTCAAATTCTCGGTCCATGGGCCAGACGTGTCACGCACTTGCCACATCCATGCCCGGTTTAGTGAAGCGGAAAAAGTCCCAATATGTCATGTGATGTCACCGTGACGCTGCAGTGACGACGTGAGTTTGACACCTCTGCTCTAGACACATCTTCAAGTCTTGTTCTTTGGCTAAAAAAAAATAAAAATCAGAAACCATTTTGCTGAAGGCTAATAGTTCCTAACAGTAGGAACCACAGTGAAAAGCTAGTGGAGTTGGAGTCTTGTAATTCCTTCATTCTTTCATCTATTTTCTTTGAAAGGAAATCCTTCTAATACAAACTAAAAGTTTGCCATTTGTGCTGTGGAAACATTCCCTAATGTCCAACGATGTTTGTATCTACATGGCCCCTTAAAGTTACCAATAAACTGATCCCGTGTTGAAATGCTTGAAGAAATGGAATTCAATTGTTTTTTCCTCAAAAAAAAAGCCTCTTTTCTTAGAATCCCATATAGAATACACCCTGGCATTATTAGTGAAAACTAGTATGCATCATTAACATTCTGTCAAGGCTCATTAGAAATTGGATTAGTCACTACATAATTTCAGATTTGCCATCTTAACCTAGAACATCAATTCAGACCATTTTTCATGACTGGGCAAAGAAACAGTCTCCTCAAAGAGTCTGGTTTCAATTTCCCACCCCCACATCCACCCCAGAAGTTTTTTTTTTCTTACTTTGTTTTTCTTGTATTTCCCTTTTCCCCAAGAAAACTCCTTCTTCGATCTGGAGGTTGAAATGTGTTAGTTTAAGAAAGGATTTTTCCTTAAAGCTTTCTCCATTTGTAAAGAGCACATTTTGACAGTCGAATATTAACACAGGATATTTTGTGCTTTCGAAAAGAAGTTCTAAAATACCTTTCTTTTTTCTTTTTCTTTTTTTTTTTGAAAGTCCTAGCTCAGGGTTGCTTCTGGGTTAGCAGTTTACTCAATGTCATGGAGATAACAGCTGACAGGGAATGCAAACCAAAACAGATTCTCTGAAAGAAGTGTGCCTGAATGATTTTACTTTTAACAGAACCGCACAGAAGAAAAGACAAAATCCAGTCCAGAGTTCCATGATCCAGGTCAGGGCTGTCAACCAACCCAGAGTTCAGAATTTAATCAGTAGAATCTACATGGACATCATGCAAAGAACTAGAAATCTGATGGTTGAATCCAATGAGGGTTTATTGTCAGAGCTGCCTCTTAATCAGACTGCACCCAGCTGCCTATAAAAAAGATTTACTTTTTTGCTTGGCAAGGAGCTCATAAAACATTTTTTATATTTTTCTTTGTTCCACTTACCAGGTGTGGGAGTTGGGAGACTAACTACTCCAGTTCTTCAGGTGGTACTTGTGTTTGATTGGTCTTACATGATTCTTGGCTTTGTATGAGAAGGTTTATCCTAACAATGGGCAGTCCATCGTAAGTATTTTTTAGAGGGAAAAGGATGTTTTCTTGACACTGGGAAATATTCCAGTAAGAAAAAAAAATGCAGTTGGTTGTAAAATAGTAAGACTCAATCAATGTGGTCAAGGTAACAGACTTTGGCTGACACAGAAAAAACATAAAGAAGGTAAACAGATGTATAGATCTACCTAATATTATGTATGCTATGCTGGCTTCTTTTAAAAATCACAGATTAGCAATAAATCAAGCAATAAATCAATCTATTCATTTGGACCCCCTAGTGCTATCTGTTTGAAGATGATAGATATATTGGTTTATAATGAAAAAAAAATCAAAATGTAAGTGATGCTAACTGCCAGAGCGATTGTACATGAATTATACCACAGCTCACATCCAAGAATTTTGAAACAGAAACTCTTTGCTTGCTTTCAAAAGATTACAGCAGTTTACCCAGGATCATTGGCTTCTGTTTTCTGTTATAATTGAAGTGATATGGTAAAAAGAAAGCAAAACAAGCCAGATCCTTTACAAGACCTTTCAAGCTCAGAAGAAAACAGCTGAATATTATGCTTCTGTTTACTCTGTCTGCAACTTGAAATTGAACCATTTTGCGTTTAATGGAGCATAACCAGCAGGGCTACTTCTCTGCTGCAATAAGGAGAAACAGGGCTGCAGAGAAGTGTTTAACATTTCTAGTTAACGGTTCTATTGCTTTACTCCTTTACTATTATGAGGTCTAAACTATACATTACAGCTGACTTACCTTTTATTTTCTCTATGGGAAACATGAAATAACCCAATCTCTATCAAGTCCATTAATATACAAAAGGAAAACTAAGCTCACCCCAAGGTGGTTGTATAAAATTCTCTACTAATACATCCACAAAGTTTTTCTTTTGTTTTTTTCCCCTTAGTTTTGAATATCATTTGATACCAGGAATATCCACAGCCGCCATAAAGGTGTGATCAAAATTCTGAATATTTGATAACTTCTCGAGAATCTTTCCTTTCTGGAGACTGGTGTCAGGGTTCCGACCAATGCCCTAATTAAATCATGAGTCTCAAGCGAAGCTTCAAAAAAAATCCAGTTATTTATTAGGAGCTTCATGTTGCCACGGACCAAATGGAGCTAACTCTGACCTCAGTTAATTTGTGCTTTGCCTCTGACCCTGTTTCCCCCTCCCCCCCAAGATATGTCATCAGTCACATTCCCCAACGAAGCAATTTCATGTGTCACTCCCTCCGGCCACTGTGGGTTTCCATGGAGATGACCTTGATGTGTCGGTTGGAAGGTGCTTTGTTTTGACTGAGATGCAAGCTTGTTGATGCAGCTGCGGAGTTTGCGTTCCCATCCCCCTTGCCTATGGCAACTCGAGAGCAGGTGCTTAGTGAATTGACAACTGGATTAAAATTATCTAGAATTGTTGGGCCCAGAAATGACCTCCTAAAGAGGGAAGGGACACTGCCTCTTATAACACTTATATTACTTCCTCCCTCAAGAAGCTGATAGACCCTCATGGACCCATCTATAGCAGGGGTTCCCAAACTCTGGCCTGTGGACTGGCACTGGGCCATGGCATGCCAAAAACCAGTCATCGGAAAGAAGTGAAGCCCCATCTGTGGGATGCAGGCAGAATGCGAAACCATGCCCCTCCAGTCTGAGGAAAAATATCCATCCCTCCACGGAACCAGTCTGTAGTGCCCAAAAGGTTGGGGCCACTAATTTACAATACACATCACTTTAGAAGCACCCTTACCAACTGAAGAGGTTCAGGGATCTAATAAACAGTTTATGGATTAAAGAGAACAAATTCTTGTAGTTTTTTTCCCTCCCACAATATAATAATATAATAAGATTATAGAAACACAGTTATGCAAGTCTTCAGAAAGATGTAGAAAACATGGTTAAAAAACTAAAAATAAAAACCAACAGGAACTCAAGTCTGTGAAAATTATAACACAGTCTTTAGAACAATCTGCCACCTGTCAAGGCATGTTTTCTACCTATTCAGGATATGGAGAGAAAAATCGAAATGGTTGCTGTGATGGTGTGATGTGCTACTTCACAAGTTAAAAAAAAGGCGGAGCTTCTATTGCATCCTTGCAAACAACCTCCTGATTTATTTGACCATATCCTGTAATCAGTGGTGGGATTCAAACAATTTAACAACTGGTTCTCTGCTTTTATGACTGGCTGGGTAGCCGTGGCTGGATGGCCATGGGACTGGGTGGGCATGGCCAACTTGATGTCACTCATGTCAAGGGCCACCTCACCGCCCGGGTATGTCTGTGTGTATGTGGGGTGGGGGGGCGGTGATAAGAGAAGAAAAGATATTTCTTAAGCCATAAAGAGCTAGTGAGAAATTCAGGGGGCTCTTATCCATTGAAGGCACTATACATATAAACCTACTTTAGTCCTTGTGATGCTAAAGAACCTGCACCCCCTCGACACATGGCTGTTTTACATAAGATGCTTTTAAGATAAAATAAAACGTAATAAAAAATAAATAAAGGAATTCTGGTTGAGATGACACTGCTGCTTTTTCTCTTCAGAGGGAATGTTGAGGGGGAGGCAACTTTTAATAGCCTGTCTCAACTACCGCACTTTTTAGTTACCCTAGAGGAGAAAAGTGCAACCACCCAGAATTAAAAGAGTTCGTGTAAAATTGAGGGAAGACTGGAGAAAGAGGAGGAGGAGGAGGAGGAGGGCAAAGGGTGAGTGCTGGCCCTCATGACCAGCATTTAAAGAAAAGGATGTTTTTGGCACACCGAGATGTCATCGGGAGGGTGAACCAATCACAGAAATGACTTAACTGCAACTCCACGAGACACTTGGGAGCAATGGGACCCTGGGCTCCAAATAAGGTTCCTTCTAAACCTAAGCCCTTTTTCCTCAACTGTTGCTTTTCCTTCCTACAACAACCCCGCCCACCTCTTGGTGTTGTGGCCTCTGACCCTGTTTCCCCCTCCCCTCCAAGATGTATCATCAGTCACATTCCCCAACGAAGCAATTTCATGGGTCACTCCCTTCGGGAGTAGCATGGATGGAAGCTTTCAATGAGAGAGCCAACTTAGAATTAAGGAGAAATTTCCTGACCATGAGAACAACTAACCTTTGGAACGGCTTACTACAGAAGTTGTGGGTGTTCCATCACTGAAGGTTTTCAAAAAGAGATTGGACAGCCATTTTTCTGGAATGCTATAGGACCGTGATGGCGAACCTATGGCACGCATGCCAGGGGTGGTACACAGAGGCACATGAGCCATTGCCCCAGCTCAGCTCTGCTGCACATGCATGCGCTCCTCCCGCCGGCCAGCTGGTCTTCGGGTCTCCGCTGCGCATGCAAGGGGGTGTGGTACATGCATGGGGTGTGGTGCGCATGTGCAGGGGTGTTCACTGCACATGTGTGGGGTGCGTGCGCATGCGTGGGAGACGCACGTGTGCTTTGGGCACTTGCTGCAAAAAAGGTTAGCCATCACTGCTATAGGAGGTTGGACTAGAAGACCTCCAAGGTCCCTTCTAATTTTGTTATTCTGTCTTCTGTAAAGCCCCATCATCCAACAACTTAGCTTTTGCTTTTGTCTAGACTTTTTATCCTGCCTTTTTTACTTTTTATAAAAAAAAAAGTTTTATAAATTAGGCAAACATACCTAATATTCCTTCGTCCTCCTATTTTCCTCTATTGACCCAGCTTTCATGCCTGAGGCAGGATTAGATCTCGCAGTCTGATCACTGATTCTCAGGTGACCACATTCTGCATTAGATATTTCTGGACTTAATAACAGACAGATTCTGTTTAAATAAGCAGACTTTTTGAACTCTAGGGGCAATGAAAAGAAGAACTATTCTTTTCTGCAGGCATTCTAAAAAAGAACAAGTGAAAGGCAGATTATGGGAAATTGAAATAATGCTTCTGCAATTTGAAGCCCCAGTTTTGCAAAGTTTTGTATACAAGTAGTCACTGTTTCCATAAAGACAATATTCGTCAAAGATTGGGGGGGGGGGAGAAAAGAATGAGGTTGGCACACGCTTTTTTGCCTTGAATCAAAATATTCTTTTTTTATATGTTGTTATGAAATGTTCTGCCTTGAAAATGAAGAAAAAGAATAGGAAGTAGTGACTAAAGTTATCAAATCAAGATAAAGATGTTGAAAAAGCAAAATACTTTAATCTAGCTTATATCAATGGCATTTATGACACCTCTAAATATTGAAAATATCGTTGCTTCCCCAATATCCAGTCACCGATACACACTGCCTCCTGTTCATTAAACTTCCTGTCTCTCTCTTTTATTTTGCAAGGTCTCGTCCATTCTATCCATTCATGTCTTGGTTGGTCTTTCCTTCCTTTCAAACTATTCGATCTTTTTCTTTTTACCTGTAACTTGATCATCATTCATTTTATATGACCAAATCTTTTCAACATTGTTTGTAATCATCCCTCACCTTTGCATTAAATCTACATTCATTCACCATCTTTTCATTCATGATTCAATCCCTTTTTGCTTTATCATACTTAAGTGTGATAAATTATTCACACTGCACATTATGTTTCTTCTGGCATACTTTGAGCAGACGTACGTACTTACACATAGCCATATTCACTTCTTTCAACTAAAAATATTGTAATAAACCACCTACTATTCACTATTTTTCTTTCAGCATTTAAACATCTTAAATTTCCTCTATCCTTTTTCCAATTTTTAAACATATTGTATCAAATTTATTTACTTGTTCTAGGTTTAATGCCATGGATGTATACCTTGTGATCATTCATTCTATTGTCCGGTTCAAATCTGTTAATTTTGAATTTAAACTTCTTGGTTGATCATGTGATCTAACACTACGTATAAATAGTTTCTGCCAAACATATAACATTTTTTTCATTCAAAGTATACATCTTCATATACCAGCTAAATACACTGCTAATGTCATCAGACACATTTCTTGTACATTTAGTCACACACACATTTTTCAAAAATAGTGAAGATGTTGGTGAGGCCACATTGGAATTAGACAAAGAAAAAACAACAAGGGTGTACAGAGAAACGTCCAGCTGTGGTACATAATTTCCAGATATGAAAGGAAGAAATTGTCTTGTTTAGTTGCTGTACCAAACCACACAGGTATAGAAGTACACATGATAGACTCAATAATTCTTCAGTGGACATGTATAAACAGCTATTGGGACAGTCTGAGCTTTCTGAGTTGACTCAGGAAGAACATTCTTTGTTGTGCCTTTTTAATGATGGTTCTAATGTTAGGTATCTGTTTCAAATCCTGGGAGATTATAGAACCCAGAAACCTGAATGTCTCTACTATTGATACTGTATTTTTTTTTAATATTGTAAGAGGTGGTAGAATAGAAGGTCTCCTCCTAAAATCCACTGTCGTCGCTTACAGTTTTCAGTGTAAGGATTGGCAAGCACATTTGTTTCCTTCATACCATGAAATACATACTTTCTAAAGCAGACCCACCACGGTGTATGTCATTCTGGGTGGCTTCACACACTTGTGAGAAATTTGTGATACGGCTTTTGGATGTTTCTACTCCTCCTTGACGGCAAGGAAGAAAAAAGGTACTTCCCTAGTCCTCATTTCCCTTCCAGCCAATACTTTGCACTATCATAATTTTTAGATATGGTGTCATCTGCTGCTACATAACTCTTATCAGACTTTTCCCCAGCTGCCGCTGCAAATAGAAGCTTACGCTATAAAAGAATCATGAAATAAACCTTACTAAATCTCACATAAAGTCTTTACACTGATGCCACTGTCCCCTTTGAGGGGAAAAAATGCTCACAAAAGGGGGATTTTCTTAATCTTTTCATTTGTTTCTCTGTCTGATCCACTTTTTTTTTTTCTTTATCCACCAGCCCTTGCAGACAGAGGCAGCATTTATCAGAAGGACCGCTGGGTCTTTCCCTATCCTGGATTTCTGTTCCTCCAGTTGTTGCTGGAGTTGTGCGGTTATTGAATGACACAGACCTGCTGGGCTCAGAAATAAAAACACCATCCGAAGCCAGCAGGGGTGGTGCTGTGTGGCTCAGAGATATGGCCAGCAGAACGAAACCGATGGCTGGTTGCTATGGTGCTGAGACACCAGGATCATTCCTTATTAATGCCAGCGAGGTCTTTCATTGGAGTTGCTTTTAACTGAAAAGGCTAGCGAAAGTCAGAGAGAAAATACCAATTCTGCCACTGCGTGAAGCAGAAGGAAGGCCAAGGAAGTGATTTTAAGGCTAGCACTTCGTTCTGGGAGATAGCAAATGAAGAGGAAAGGTTTCAGCCTAATCACTTTTTGTCCCGATTGTATAGCAACGATGGCAGGACTTAAAACACTTTCAAAATAATAAGGGTTGCCCTGCTTTTATCCCATTTATGTTCCTAGGCAGCCAAAAGACCCATTCCACTGCTCAGGTTTGAGTCCGAATTAAAATTCCCAAAACAAATAATGATTGTCCATGGTCATTCCTACTGCTCAACTTAATATTATGGCTTTTTTTTTTAAATTGATTATGCTAGAATACAGTCAGATCTGCGTAAGACAGATCTGAATTGCAATAGTGGCGGATAGTGGCAAATCTGAATGTTACCACAGTATGGATAACACTGACCATCTCTATATAGGAGAGGCTGCAAATGGCAGAAATTGCTTCATATCAGAAATGCCAACTGAACATCTAAATTTAACATCTCAGTTGTGCTGAAAACTAGGCCCTTGAAAAGGGAAGCTATATTACAGAACAACTGTTACACAACTGTCTTTCAGCCTTAGACAAACCCTCATTTCTGTCTTGCCAATATTATCTTTCCTTTTCTTACGTGTTCATTACATAAAGGCATTTCCAGACAAAGTCATTCTTCTGTCATGTTGCGTGATGGTTTCATTTCATTAACTTCAATGAAACAATAACACCCTTCAATCCTAGTTGGTCAGATCAAGAACTTTTGCACACTCTCAGTTTCTACGCTATTTCTTTGATCTGCAGACAATGAATATCTTCCTCTGAGGATTCACCCAGTCATGAGAAAAGTGAGACTGGAGAGGCGCCTCACCTCAGATACCACACAGTTGAGTTGGAATATCTGTCCTTCTCCTTCCACCTGCCGTATGCAGAGTTTGCACACCAACTCCAGCGTGTTCAGGCTGAACCTTTCCAGGGTGAAGGTGCAATGCAAATTTCTTTGACATCCACTCCAGATATGGTAAAAGGGAATTTCCTGGAGAAGAAATAACACCGATAATAAAAATGAATTTCTGGTTTTTCATTTAATCCAATCTATGTTGGATGTAAATCTCACGTAACTAGGTTAGTGTAATAATTGATGGAATATAGTTAAAAATAGAAGGGAAAGAAATAAAAAAGTAATAGTTCCATAACAAAATGCATAATTAAGTATATATTTAACATGTTTGTTCTCCAGACAAATATGCCGCAGAATTTTAACCATAGCCTGGGAATTCTGGGAACAGAAATCCCAATTCTTTAAAATGGTATCTGAGAGTCTAAAACAAGATAAAGTTTCTAACTTAGATTTAATTTAATGCCAAATGACTGAATTTTATGTAACTGATACTTATTACATTCCCATCACTGCATTTTTTTTTGTAAATTCCCGAAGAGATTTCTATCATTATATAATATGCAGGTAGATCAATTCCAGCTATGTTATAGCTTTTCATTTGTTGTTAAAATATATATATTATTTCAGATACAATAGCTTTCCTTACTTTATACTATCGAATATTTCTCCATTGTTTCTGTAATCATTATATAAATCATCAACTGCAGATTTTATGTATTTATTTTTACCCCACCTTATTACTTTATAACTAATCCAAGGCAACCAACATACATTATACTCCTTCTATTTTCCCCACAACAACAATCCTGTGAGGTACTTTGGGCTAAGACAGTGATTGGCCCAAAGTTACTTATCTGGCTTTCATGCCTAAAGTGGGACTAGAACACACAGTCTCCTAGTTTATAGAATTTAGAATAACAGAGTTGGAAGGGACCTTGGAGGTCATCTAGTCCAACCCCCTGCTTAGGCAGGAAACTTCAGACAAATGGTTATCCAATCTCTTCTTAAAAACTTCCAGCATTCACAATCTCTGGAGACAAGTTGTTCCACTGACTAATTGTAGTAACTGCTAGGAAATCTCTCCTCAGTTCTAAGTTGCTTCTCTTCTTGATTAGTTTCCACCCATTGCTTCTTGTCCTACCCTCAGGTGCTTTGGAGAATAGCTTGACTCCCTCTTCTTTGT
>JANHJO010006599.1:0-17318 GCA_032468235.1 Pseudoxyrhopus heterurus | reverse complement strand
GGAAGGAAGGAAGGAAGGAAGGAAGGAAGGAAGGAAGGAAGGAAGGAAGGAAGGAAGGAAGGAAGGAAGGGAGGGAGCAACAATAGTGTAATTTGATGTAGATGGATATCCACTCATGATAAGTGTTAGTGCATGTCAGAAGTAGTTAACTTTCAGACAAGTTTCATCATGGATCAACTTTATCCAGGAGGATTGTGGGAATTATCCAAAATTGGCATGTTCCAGGGACTTTCTGAATGGTGTATATAAAGTGATACTTCAGCAATCATTGTTTTGATAACATCCTACTGGTACAGTATCAGTTTGTGTAGTTTCTTCTTGTTTTCTAGTTTCATGATTTGCAACCCTATTTGTTGCTATAGGAATTCTTGAGTAATGGCCTATCTTCATACTTTGTGGATTTTTAAAATCAACTTACTAAAATGCTTTGTAACTTCCTCTCCCGCCGCCCGCTGCAGAATACGGAAACCTTGTTGCTGAGGCCACTTCTGCAATTTGCAAGTGTTGGGTGGGGATTACAGCTTCTGTGCTCATTGCTAATGTTCTTGAGATAGAAGAAAATAAAAATGTACAGGAAAATGTGCTCTGCACATTATATTTTCCAGTAATGTGCTCCTCACTTACTTCTTTGTCTGCCTTATGCAGTGCTACAGTTGAAGCTCCAGCAGCGACGGACACGTGAAGAGCTGGTTAGTCAAGGGATCATGCCGCGTAAGTATAACTTAAAATTTGTTATTCCTCTTTGAGACATTTCTACTCAGATGAGAGAAAGAGTTTGTTCTCTGTAAAGAATGTGTGAGCTTGGGAAAAGGCCATTTTTAATTTCTGATACTCAACACACTAGCAAATGCTTTCTGAGCATTTGCACAATGTAAAAAATAGTACTATACAAAAACATCTTATGAAAAGATGTTGCCATCCTCAAAACATTTTAAATATTGCATTCATGTTATCATTTCCTTAGCAGGTTTCCTGTTTAATACACTACTGTCTTGCTTGAAGCTTGAACATGGCTTCACACTAGCTTAGTAGTATGTTGACAGGAAAATTACAAAGTTAATTTTTCTGCATTTGCAACACTGTCACACTGAAGAACTACTGTACATCAGAGACACTAGATAACAAAGGTTTTGCAAAGAGGCATGTTACAGTAGTTCATCAGATAGAGGGAAAGAGAATGATGAAGTGAATAGACGCAGGATTAACAGATGTTTTTAAAATTACTGTCACACATGAAAAATTACTACAGAATGCTAAAGCGAGAATTTTAGGTATTAAATGCAGCAATAATATTTGAGCAAGTAGGAAAGTGGAAACTTCTTCTGTTGTTTTGGTATTTGGTGTGATGCCTGCAGAAAGGGTGTTAAAAAGGCTGTTGAGCAATCAGGTGCTCAACACATCCATACGTTGTTGCACTTTACAGTATGAGCTACACACTTCTCATTGGCAGTTTAGAAAGGATTCCCTTCTTTCAGATTAAACTGCACACATTTTTGTGTAAATATATATTTTTGTTCATCGATTTGTTACAAAGATATACTTAAAAATAGCTCTCAGATCTGTGAATATTTAAAAAATAAAAAGGGGAATTTAAAGTTTATTCATCCCTGTTAATGGTTTATATCTTTGCTTTTAATTTATTGTAAGCCACTCTGCGTTGCTTGGATAGTAAGACGGGTGGCATATAAATTTAATATTAAAAAATAATATGTTTAGATTTATGATGCATTACTTTATCTAGGTTTACTTTCTCTTCTGTATAGGCACACATATTTTTAAAGAATGTACAGTATAACAATTGTCACATTTTAAAATATCGCTTTATGGTTCTGTGCTGTAATTGTAAATTGTATTGATATATGCTTTCCACTTCATCAGAATTTGGAGGGATAAATTACATATTGATTGTGTGCAGGGACCTTGTCTCCTTTTTAATAATAGGCTTTCATAAACCTCTGAGGAATCATATTATGGTTAAATTGCTTGAAGCAAAGTAGGCTCCAGCTGCTGCTTTTGAATGGAAGGTTGGTGTGTAAATAATCTTCCCTTATCCAAATGTAATTGTAGATAAGATTACCAATCTGGCATGCATAAGATCTGAGTGTGTCCTGGGAGAGAGGTTCCCCTGCTTGGAAATATGACCACTTGGGTTTCAGGTTTGGCACTAGCCAAGACCTTGGGAGGGTGTGTGGTGATTGTCAATCATGCGTCATTGTGGGCTCTTAGAGGCTCTGATTTGCAGAAGTATAATGTGCTCAATGGTATCAAGAGCCACTTAGAGTTCAAGGTGCACAAGGGTGGATTTGCCACCTCCATTCCAGTTCCAACACAGGTCAACTACAAGCATGAAACAAGACTTTTTCTGTATGAAACACTGGCCCTAAACTTGACTGAAAGAGGTTTAGATAATTCACTACTTCCATATTCTTGACTGTAGACTGACCATCATCTTTTCTATAAGACTTCAGCCTAAAAAGGGAAGTTTGAAGACATGACAATATTTATCTAAAATCATTGGTTCTAAAGACTTCTTTAGGAGAGGTGTACCACTGTTTCCTTCAAAGAGAGAGGTATTATCCCCTCCCTTTATACATACATACATACATGAACATTCTCTCAAAAATGGTGGAAAATGGGTAGTTCCTCTAAGTGCGTGGTGAGCAGATACCTTGCTGTGTTTGCTAGCAAGATAGCTTTCTAAGCGGAATTGTTCCTAGTTAGCATAATCTCTCTAGAATGAAGGAGAGATCGTTGAGATCATCCATGAGGCTCTGAACAGCTACTCTTCATGAGTAGACTGCAAAAACTGTCATTTTTACTTTCAGTTTATGAGTGGAATGACTGAGAGTCGGGATTTACGTCAAGCTCTATCTCACAAAACAGTCTTTATGGACACTAAACTTGATTGAGCCTCATATTTTAATTACTTTTTGAGATTTTTTTTTTATTATTTGCAAATTGGAGAGATAAAGACTCTTAAGGGGCTAAAGGGATTTGGAATTATAGTTTTGTATTATTTAGAAGATATTTTCTCATGGGAAAATGGAGATTGTCTTCATTTTTTTTACAATAAGGAGACTTTGAAGGCTGGACACTAGAGCCAGATAAAAGAAAACGGAGCAGAAATCCTTAGCGCAGATTTTTGAATTCCTTTCAGCTAAATTTTTGGGCAGAATGGATCAGATGCTTGATAAAGTTGATAGCATATTCTAATAAAGTTGTAAAAAAGTGAGCTGCAATGGATGTTTATGAAATTAATTTGAAAGAGGAAGTAAATGTAATACAAATGGATCTGGTGGATGACTTATTCCCTAAAGGAGATGAATAGATATTAAATCAGGAAACAGATTTGGATCATTTTTTAAAATCTCGAGATGCAAATGAACTCTGCTAAGATTTGAAAGGACTTTTTAAAAAGTTGACAAACAAAATGATAAATTTTACTTATGCATACAAGGTAAATCTATTGAAGTTTGAAATTTTTGCATTGAAACATAGATGAATAGCAAATTAGCTCTGAGACTTTTTTTGAAGGTGTAAAAAATACTTCTAAAAAATCAGAGAGGGTTTATAATATTGGCTTATTCAATCAGAGTTAAAAGAAGAAAATAGTTACGGGTATATCTGATTGCCCTAACTGGACTTTTGTTGACAAAGATGGATTGGCGGAGTATTTCCTTATTTGAGAAATGAACTACAGGGAGAAAAGAGATTACATTTCATTTTAAGATGATGATAAGCTATTAAAATTGTTTTTACCTGCTGGAATGAAGGAGAAAGTTACATCTTTTTTCTTTTTTTCTTTTTCCTTTCAGTTCCTTTTTCACAGGCCCACATTCAGCCCAGAGTGCCTCCCCTCTTTTTTGTATTTTTCTGTTTGCAGTTTATATTGACTTTTGTTCTTTACACATGTAATCCTCAATAAATGTTTTTGGAAAAAGGTGGAAAATGATTAATAAATTTATACATAATGGCAAAAAAGCAAAAAATATTTCAAAAATATTCAAAATCCCAGTGAAAGAGACCTTGGAATTCTAAATATTAAATTTTATTGTGATAACACATTTAACTAGTTAAAAGTAGAACAATAAACCTTTTGGTTAATGATAGAATGTATAAATAAACCACTTATATTTCATCATTTTATGATAAAGATAAAATTAAATGGGAGCAATGGTGGGAAATCAAAGAACTTTAGCGTTTGAAAGATTCATATTTAAAAATTATATTTTTCTTATTTATATAACAAAGAAACAGAGTTGGATATTGCTGCCTAAAAACCAGAAGAAAAATACTTCATGCTCCAATATTTTGTGGGAGGTCTACATCTTTCCTCTAATGGTGATGTGAAAGGTTATGCAAAATTCAATGAATCAAGAATAGGGCATTTTGGGGGAACTAAAGAATATATTGTTCTCTTTCCAGACCTTGTGCCATTCTAGGGGACTTCGGTGTTTCAGTTAGTAGGGACAATAGAAGTAGTCCTCGACTTACAATCACAATTGAGCCCAAAATTGTGACAGGTGTTAAGTGAGTTTTGCCCCATTTTATGACCTTTCTGGCCACACTTGTTAAGTGAATCACGGCATTTCTCACAGTTTTTAAGTGAATCTGGCTTCTCCGTTGACTTCACTTGTGAAAAGGTCGCAAAGGTGATCACATGACCCTGGGACGCTGCAACCATCCTAAATATGAATCAGTTGCCAAGCATCTAAATTTTGATCACATGACCCATGGGGATGCTGCAACGGTTGTAAGTGTGAAAAACAGTCATAAATCACTTTTTTCAGTGCTGTTGTAACTTTGAATGATCACAAAACGAACTGTTGTAATTCAAGGACTATCTATCTGTAGTGAGAAATGCTGGGAGATGTTAATTTAGTTGCACCGCATATGCCACAGGACTCATTCTCTTGATTTAGAATCATTATGCGGCTGTGTCTTATTTTTAAATTACATTTCAATTTTTAAGTTAACATTTCTATTTGCTGTATTTTTCTCTAATTTCCTAGAACATATGGCATAAAATCAGAATCGAGTAGAACTTAAGACTGGTTTATTAACCAGTAAAATCTATACTTAACTACTTTTCTATGTTTAGCAACACTCGATAGGTTGCTTTAATCTTGTTCTTGTTTAATCTAATCACTCAATAGGTTGCTTTAATCCTAAAGAAGCATTCTTAAAGAACTAAACTTGAAAAAGTTAAATCATCCTTCTAGAATAACCAAAGATGGCTTACTACAGTTCATAAGTTCCTACTTGTAACTATAAAGTATATTAAGGCCGTGCTTTTAAAAAGCCTTTCAGCTTTATAATTGACATGGTAAAGTTGTTTGACATTTCTGGGCCATTTATTATGTCCTTTTTACACAGCCAAGAAAAATGGATGGAAACTGATAATATATATTCACTGATTCTTTTCAGATTCTGTCTTCATTTGTGAAAATGTTATGGGAGAAATAGAGAGAAACTTGTTCATTTTTGGCATTTTCAAAAGTCAAGTATGAAATTTTCTTTGTCGCAATGCCAGCACTAGAAAGAATTATAAACCAAAGTGTTTTTCCAAAGAAATTCTCATGAGGATGTGAAAGCATTTCCCTTTGGGGTGTTTGCTAAATGGTAGTTTGTTAGTTAGCTATCTTCTGGATAGTTTGGAAAAGTGAACAGGCCACATTGCTGAGATCCATTTGTTTATAAACTATGGGACCACAGCCCCATGACTACATATGGCCTTTGATCTCCTTTTTTCCTGTAACCTCTGGAATCATGTCAGAACATGTTGCCAAATTTCAGTGGTGCTGTTATTGAAAATTGAAAGTGTTGGGATGAGAATCATGGCAAAACTATGATAGAAGTTTTTTTTTCTATCCCCCGCTCTCCTCCCCAAAAAAACAAACCAGGAAAAAATGGGGACATCCCGATTGCCTGTTTTATGATATGATTCTGTGCCTATAGCATCATTCTTTAGCTTGCTTTGGCCCCACAAATTGAATACAATTTAAATACAACAAAAGGTTTCCCAGTAGGTAGGAAATGAATTTTGTAGTGGAGTCAAATTGGCTATGCTCATATATTTCAGAAACTACATGCCTTGGTGAATGTTGGGCCTTCAGCAGCAAGGAAGCCATCTCCAGTATCAATATCCATAATTTCTCACCTCTTATTTCAGAATGTGTTTGTCTATTTATTTACTAAAAAATTTATATAGCATACAGTGACTCCA
Source organism: Pseudoxyrhopus heterurus (assembly GCA_032468235.1). Taxonomy (NCBI): domain Eukaryota; kingdom Metazoa; phylum Chordata; class Lepidosauria; order Squamata; genus Pseudoxyrhopus; species Pseudoxyrhopus heterurus. The sequence continues at coordinate 11,092 of JANHJO010006599.1, read as the reverse complement.
AGCAGTATGCAGCATTACAAATCAACTACAGATAGTCTTTGACTTCCAGCCATTTGTTTAGTGACCAAAGTTACTATGACACCAGAAAAAGTGACACTTATGACCATTTCAGTCATAAGTCATGGACACGTGATCAAAATTCGGATGCTTGGCAACTAGTATGTATTTATGATGGTTGCAGTGTCCCAGGGTCATGTGATCACCTTTCGTAACCTCCTGAGAAGCAAAATCAATGGGGAAGCCAGATTCACTTTACAATTGTGCTACTAACTTAACAACGGCAATGATTCACTTAACAACTGTGACAAGAAAGATCATAAAATGGGGCAAAACTCACTGAAAAACAGTCTAGCTTAGCCACAGAACTGTTGGGCCCAACAGTGGTCGTAAGTCAAGGACTACCTGTACATATTTTGTCCCTGACCTGCTAGCAGTAGTATCCAAAGTCAGAATAGTCTTGCTATGAAATAATGCCGGGTCCATATGACTTCCAGGCAGCTGGGTTCCCCTTTGTTTAAATAAATGGTGACTGGATGTATCATTCTTCACTCAAGCCCTAGATTGTACTAGTTTTCTTGTATTTGGAATCCATTTATTAACAGTCTGCTTATGCTGACTTAAATTAGGTAGAGATAAATTGTCAAGTATCATGCTTGAAGGCATGTTTCAGGTTTTGTATGGTTTCCTCAAGCAGCTTTGCCAAATTTGCTGCTAATTGACCTGTTCCATGAATGCAGGCATATATATGTGCATGTCCTCCATTTCCAATGCCTATTCTTAAAGCAGGGTTGGCAGGAGGAAAACAGCCCCAGAATTGAGGAGCAGCAGAGGAATGAATTGTCTCTTCCTACTGATACATAGGGATGCAGTGGCTCAGTGGCTAAGATGCGGAGCTTGTTGATCAGAAAAAGTCAGCAGCTCAGCAGTTCAAATCTCTAGTGCCGCATAATGGACTGACTCCTGTTACTTGTCCCAGCTTTTGCCAACCTAGCAGTTCAAAAGCATGTAAAAATGCAAGTAGAAAAATAGAGACCACCTTTGGTGGGAAGGTAACAGCGTTCCATGCGCCATGCCAGCCACATGACCATGGAGATGTCTTTGGACAGCGCTGGCTCTTCGGCTTTGAAACGGAGATGAGCACCGCCCCCTAGAGTCGGAAACGACTAGCACAGATGTGCGAGGGGAACCTTTACCTTTACCTAATGCAGCATATTTTTTGGGGAATACACATGGAGCAAGAGGCCCCAATTTTTCCCCTCATTTCAGAGGGACTGGGCACAGTGCAATCATTGCCCTTCTAATTCACAGGGTCTAGGCATGAAGAGCCACTATTGAACAGCAGTTCAGGTATTGGACTGGGACAGGAAGAGTTAAGTTCAAATCCTCACTTGGACATGGAATTTATTGGCTGACTTGTCACTCAATCCAACTTACCCCACAAAATGCTGTCACGGGGCTAAAGCAAGGATGAACCTCCCTTCCGGTCAATGCAAGGAAAGGTGGGATCTGTATACAATTAATAAATACTACGCAGTAAAATGGTTTATTAACATTGCATTATGGCAAACATATGAATCATCCTAAGAAAACATTTTTTCCAAGAACCTACAATACAGGTAGTCCTCGACTTACAACAGTTCATTTAGTGACTGTTCAAAGTTACAACATCGGAGAAAAAAGTGACTTATGACCATTTTTCACACTTACAACTGTTGCAACATCCCCATGGTCATGTGATCAAAATTCAGACACTTAGCAACTGACTCATATCTGTGACAGTTGCAGTTTCCCAGGGTCCAGTGATCCGCTTTTGCGACTTTCTGGCAAGCAAAGTCAATGGGAAAGCCAGATTCACTTAACAACCATGTGACTAACTTAACAACTGCAATGATTCACTGAACAACTGTGGCAATAAAGATCATAAAATGGGACAAAAAGTCATTTAACAAATGTCTCACTTTGCAGCAGAAATTTTGGGCTCAATTGTGGTCGGATGTTGAGGACTACCTGTAGAAAATATGATTTTTTTTTAAATTGTATAAATCCTGGCATGTGGTTATCACACATTCCAGAATCCTGGTTAATTTGTTGAGTTCATTTCGTCTAAATCCTGGCAAAATAAATTCACAACATACCAGGAAAAAGCTAAACTACGGTAGCCATGATTATTGTATTGATCTGCAAGACTGATTTGTTTAACAAACATTGATTAAAATAAATCTTGGCTTGTTATGAAGTGTCCATAACCCAACAAAGTAAGTACAGTCATTAATTGATCATTGTTGGTGGAAAAGAAAACAGAAGAAGTTTGTCATCTGGCCAGTGGTTGGTTGGACAGCAGCCACCAGTAATTTTCTCTACAATAGGCTTTGCGCTGATTCACTCTGGAGCAATGGAAGTACGCTGATGTGAGCAGGGCAAAGAAGCTGGAATTAATGGGTTCCGGTACTTAAGGCCACCTTGGCAAGTGTCCTGCAGTACTATTCCTAATTTATTTTTTGATCCTCAGACCTGTTACAAATAATTGCCCCAATGTGCATACAAACATGTGCTTGCTTTCGAACTGGGAATGACCAGTTAGTACACTGTAGATCAGGTTCACAGCGAGCCCATGAAGGCACATTCTCATTGTCTTGGGGTTTTGCTTCCAGCACTGCACCATGAATAGAATGGAAATGATAATTCACATGATAATAAAGCAGGGGTGTCAAACTCATGGCGTCACGTTATCGTCACGTGATGTATCGTAATTTTTTTTCTCCTTCGCTAAGCCGGGGCTGGGCATGGCCAGCGCATGACACACCCGACCCGCAGGCCGGGAGTTTGCCACTCCTGGAATAAAGTATGTGATAAGAAATACAAAATATCTTTTTAGAATAGAATAAAGCTGGAAGGGATTTTGGAGGTCTTCCAGTCCAGCCCCCTGCTCTGGCAGGAGACACTATACCATTTCAGACAAGTGGGTGTCCAGTCTCTTCTTAAAAACCTCCAGTGATGAAGCGCCGACAACTTCTGGAGGAAAGCCGTTCCCTTGGTTAATTGTTCTCACTGTTAGGAAGTTTCTCCTTAATTCCAGGTTACTTCTCTCTTTGATTAGTTTCCAACCATTGTTTCTTTTCCTGCCCCCCGGTGCTTTGGAGAATAATTTGACCCCCCTCTTCTTTGTGGCAGCCTCTGAAATACTGGAATACTGCTATCATGTCACCCCTAATTCTTCTTTTCTTTAGACTAGCCAAACCCAAATCCTGCAGCCGTTCTTCATATCTTTTAGTCTCTTCAGGCCTTTGATCATCTTAGTTTTTCTTCTCTGAACTTTTCCCAAAGTCTCAACATCTTTTTTGTAGTGTGGTGACCATTATATTTTTCTTCTCCTGCACCATCCCACTCGTCAATTATGCAACAGCACGTCCAAAATGTGAAGATAATCGAGAGACTAGATACTTACATGAAGCCATTCTGGTGTTGAGTTCCCAAGAAGAAGATAGAGAAAGACAAAGTGATTTTAAATACATCCAGGAGGTGATTGGGAGAACAAAAGTTTCAGATCATAGGAGTTCCTTGTCTCCAGGTGTGACCAGATTCTATGTCAAAGACTTATAATACCCTATGCAAATTAAAATGTTCCTGTTTACCTTTCTGCTCATGAGTCATGATTTAAATAATCCAGAATTAATCAGAAGACTTTTGCATCTAATTTCTACATTTCTTTGCTTTTACAGCTAAATCTCTGTAGGCTTGCCAAGGAATCAAGCAATCATCACAAGGCTGGCTTTGGCTCACTTCCCCTGAGATTTTTTGCCCATTTCATATCTGCTAAATTGTTTCTGTATCTCTTTCAAAAAAAAAAAAAAGGAAAGGCTTTCCTCCTCTGCTGTGGTTCTTCACAAATGTGTTGGGGCAACAATTCTAAGAATTCCCAACTAAACCTATAGTATAAATGGGAACAATTACACATTGAGGGCATCAGGTTAAGGAAAGCAGAAATAGGCAGCAGGACTGCTTGAGAAATGTCATCAAATTCTGGTCTGGAATCCATATAGCTTAAATCCAGGGCATATTCTCAACAGTATTGTGCATTACAGCACACATAAATAATTAGGCATTGTGCGAGTTGTCACCCAAAACCTCACAAAGACACCAACCAAACCAACTTTTCTCCTAGGCGAATATGCAGAAAAGCAATGATCTCCCAGCTTTTACCGTTCTCAAATGTCCCAGTGGACTTCTCAACTCAAGAAATTGCTAAAACCCAGGGTTGGAAATCTTTTAAAAAGAAGTACCTTTTGAAATACGCATTTAAATATATTCTTCAAATCTAAAATATTTACATTATGGATTTTTAACCAAATTATAAATTAATGTGAAAGTATTAACAGTTTGGGAGGCAAATGCTTGCAAAGATGCAGATGGAAATTGTCTGATTTATCCACGCCCAATAAAAAGCTGCCGTTGTCGCTAAGCCCTTTCTGTTTCTGCTGGAATTTTGGCCTCTAAGGCAGTTGCCTGATTTGATAGATGGGCCAGTCTTATCTATAGTTAGGCTACACTTAATGCATTAACAAGGACAAGAAAGAAACCCTTTACAGCATGCACAATTTTCCCCCAAAGTTTAGTCCACAGAGTCCAAAACTTTGTACATCCTATGCAAAAAAACATTATGTGCCTAGCTGCAGATTATATATTACACATTAAAATAGTTGCAATAATCTTTCAAGGAATGTACAAAAAGAATCTAATGAAACTTCTATTGAAGAATTGTAAAGACAATGACAAGGGACTCAACAGTATCATATCCTAACTGAGTCTTCTCCAGGTACGTTGGATTATATTTGTTATGAGCCTCAGGCATTCCAGCTATGAATGATATAGAGTTATGGAAAAGAGAGATGTAGCACAACATCAGATTGCTCTAGACCAGGGGTGTCAAACTCGCGGTGTCACAGCGGTGTCATGTGACCTATCGCGAATTTTTTCCCCTTTGCTAAACTGGGCATGGGCGTGGCCAGCACATGACGCATCTGGCCCACGGGCCGCAAGTTTTACAGCCCTGCTCTAGACTCTAGAGCGGTATTTCTCAAACTTGGCCACTTTAAGATGTGTAGAATTCAGCTCCCATGCTGGTTTTGGAATTCTGGGAGTTGAAGTCCACTCATTTTAAAGTGGCCAGGTTTGAGAAACACTGCTCTAGAGCAAGCAAAAGGCTTGAACTGAAGCAAATTCTCTCTGCCAAAGCCTCAGTGATCTATAAATAATGTTCAGATTTCATTTAAACCCACATGCCCAATGAATGAAAATGGCTCTGGGGGGATGTAAACCTCTGTCACTCTCTCAAAGCGTGAAGTCTTCAGATCAATTGAGGTCAGAGTACTTATTGTGAAAGAAGCCTAGAAGGGCTGGATTCTTCTCCTCTTCAAGGGTGAGGCATCCTTGGAGATGCGCACAAAAAGAAATGCTGTTTTTAATCCACCTGCACAATGACAGAGGGGGAACAGGTCCTGTTGCAGACTTGAAAACAATGCCTAGCTGCTCAGCAAAAAAGCTGATGTAAAGTCCAGAAGAAAGACTCTGGGGGTGCATAAGAAAGAAGAACACCCAGCAAGGAACAACTAGAGACTCTTCTAGATCAGCAAATTGACATTACAAGTTGGCTTCTGTCATAACAGAGTAAAAGCCTTATGTCCTAAACTTTGTCCAATATAATACCACTTTATATGAGAAATGGGAAGGATGACATGTCTGCCCTAGAATGACCTGGAAGCAAGTCATTCTAGGGCAGGCATGTCCAACCTTGACAAATTTAAGACTTGCAGACTTCAACTCACAGAATTCCCCAGCCACCCAATTCTGGGAATTGAAGTCTTAAAGTTGCCAAGGTTGGACATCTCTGTTTTAGGGGATTTGAGAAGTTCATGCAATGTGTACAGCTCTCTGTAATAGAGTATGTTGGCTAGATTTGGGGAATGAATAGCTCCTAAGTCACCTTTGGTGGTCTTACTCTGTCTAATGGCAGGGCCAACCCCTCTGAAAAGTAGACTCGATTTACACATTGCACAAAGTTCAAATCATTTGGTTTTCTCTTCATATGTGGCATGAACTCAGCTATTATGATTTGTTTAAAAACTGGTTTATGGCTTAAAGTAATATACTGTATGAACCCAGCTTTCCATGAGCATCTAACACTCAACTTGCAATAGACCACACTAAAAATAACTGTTCAGTTTGTAAAACATTCTTCTTCTTATGCCATATCCGTCATCGGATGCTGGCAATCATGTTGGCAATACTATTTTTATCAACAGCTGTACAAAAAAGTGCTGTTGAGTTTTGTCCAAATCCCTTAGATTTTGAAGCCATGATGTTCTTCTTCTGCCTGGACCTTGTTTGCCTTCAATCTTTCCTTGGAGGATTAAGTGAAGTATGCCTTATTTTTCTGGGTGTCGCATCACATGTCCAAAATATTCTAACTTTCGCTTTTTTATGGTTTTGATGATTTTCCTTGGCTTTCCCAGGCGGCTTATCACCTCTTCATTTCTGATTTTGTCAACCACAAAAATGCTTAAATAACTAAATGCATACATTCAAGCTGCCTTGAATTATTTATAAAAATAATAAAAGTGGGAAATAAATAAAAACATGCATATATAATACATGCATGCCGTACATATGTACAAGATGGCTGCCTGGGAACTCTGCAGCCATAGGCCTCATGAGAAAGAGGTTGGATTAAGAAAAAAAAAGACCAAAGCCCAGGAGTCAAATTATGAGGGAAATTAAAAGATAGACTGCCCTAATGAGAAAGGTGCAACTGGAAAGGAGAAGCAACCAAGAACACTGAGGGAAGAGAGACATGTTTTTTTATTTCCCTCAGGCCTGACTTGAGAGAACCGTTTTTCAAGCTGTTTCCCTCAGATGGAACAAAGATTTGTGAGAAGAGGAAAAGACTCAAGTAGCCTAGTCAGGAACAAAAAGAAAAAAAGATGAAGAAAGAAGTCAAAGCTTTGACAGAACAGAAATAAAAAAAAACAGAAACCAGAAAAACATGAAAGACAGATTGAAAAAGGGAGTGTAGCTCTAGAGTGAGTGGCAATAGAAATATCAAAAACAGCTATAAACAAATCTGTTAGAGATACAGAATAGTGCTATAGTGAAATTAAAGTGACATATAGGGAAACTAAGACAATGTATAGTTAAAGAGAGTATATTATTTATGAACTAGTTGAAGACATTTATAATTTACAATTCCTTTGGTCTTTAATTTTATTTGCTAAACTTTGCTTGTGTAAAATAAAAGGCTTCCCCCCCCCAGCCACTAATAGGAGTAAGGGCCACAACACACACCCCTGTCTTCCAGAGTTTGCCCAAATTCATGTTTATTGTGTCGATGATACTACCGGTATCTAACCATCTCATCCTCTGCCATCACCATCTTCTTTTGCCTTCAGTTTTTCCCAGTATCAGGGTCTTTTTCTCTTCTCATTTGGTTGTCAAAATATTTGAGCTTCAGCTTCACTATCTCTCCTTCCAAAGAACAGTCAGGATTGATTTCCTTTAGGATTGACTGATTTGATCTCCTTGCGATCCAAAGGACTCCCAAGTCTTCTCCAACACCACAATCAAAAGCATCAATTAATTAATCATTATAGTCCAACTCTCATAGCCATACATTACTATTGGGAAAACCATAGCTTTGACTACAGCATAGAGACCTTTGTTGGCAAGGTGATGTCTCTGCTTTTTAATATGCCGTCTAGGTTTGCCATAGCTTTCCTCCCAAGGAGAAAGCATATTTTAATTTCGTGGCTGCAGTCACCATCTGCGGTGATCTTGGAGCCCAAGAAAATAAAATCTGTCACTGCTTCCATTTCTTCCCCTTCTATTTGCCAGGAAGTAGTGGGAGCAGATGCCATGATCTTAGTTTATATAATGTTGAGTTTCAAGCCAACATTTGCACTCTCCTCTTTCACCTTCATCAGGAGGAACTTCAGTTCCTCTTTACTTTCTGCCATTAGAGAGGTATTGTCTGCATATCCAAGGTTGTCAAGATTTCTCCTGACAATCTTAATTCTGACTTGTCTAGCCCGGCATTTCACATGATGTACTCTGCATATAAGTTAAATAAGCTAAGATGACAATATACAGCCTTGTCATACTCTTTTTCCTATTTTGAACCAATCAGTTGTTCCATGTCTAGTTCTAATTGTTTCTTCTTGACCCACATACATACATACATACATACATGTTTCTCAGAAGACAGGGAAGGTGATCAAGGTTACTCCCATCTCTTTAAGAATTTGCTACAGTTTGTTGTTATCCACTCAATCAAAGGCTTTCGTGTAGCAAAAGTAGATGTTTTTCTGGAACTCCCTTACCAATCCAGCCAATGTTGGCAATTTGATCTCTAGTTCCTTTACCTCTTTCAAACCACCTTGTACTTCTGGTGGTTCTTGGTTCACATATTGCTGAAGCCTACCTTGTAGGATTTTGAGCATGACCTTGCTAGCATGTGAAATGATTGAATGGAGATACAAAAACCCCATTTTCCTGTTTCCTTTGTTTTATGTCTACTAAGTTTGGGTCAATCAGATTACTGATAGTTCAACCAAAAAGAACCCACGACATGTCCCTGCATCCTATTCCTAATCTTTCACACTACTCCAAAGCAGCCAAATAGTTCCATCAAAAGTTGGGTGTTTTGCTACCAAATCTCAGAAATATGACTATATATCTTTGTTCTGGTGGACTCTCAGCTTTCAGTGACTGAAAAGTAACTAGACTGGCAGCACTGAAGCACCAAGAGGGCCATGTGACTTAGGCAAGTAATTTCACAAAGGGAGTGAGGTTTTAATTCAGGCATTGTTGGCAAGCCAAAACACTTCTAGTTTTGTGTCCCCAGCTTTTGGATTAGTATTAAGCAAGAAATGTTCCTTAAGCCTCTATTTTCTAAGACTGTTCTTCCCCAAATATATCCTTCATGGTCAGTTATTTTCAAAGGCTCTTCAAACCTGGGCCAATAATGGTTGTAACTTACTCTTGCCCTTGACTTGTTGGAGCAGATTTTCTACAGAACAACATTGGTGAAGGCATTATTTTTCCATTCTTAAGAAAAGGGCTCGCATGATCGATTTTGTTTGTGTGATTCTTGTAGTTTCGGGAAATGGCGAGATAGAATTTAAGAATATTCTGGCAATGCTGTGCAGTATCTGCCATCTCCATTAAGTAAACAAATCAAATCAAATCAAAATCCACTTTGGTACGAATGAGAAAGTAGTTACATTCAGATAATTTACATTATGTATACAAAGCACATCAAGTTAAGATCTGGCGAGCTTATATGGCATGCTAAGTTTCTTTAGTGTTAATATGGCTCATGTTTTTGAGATTTACTGTGCTGTGTGAACTCTACATTTTCACACAATGTATTTGAAAATTCAGAAAATGAGATACTTCAGTAACCATATTGAGTAGGTTTCCTTATGAAAAAATTTGCATGGAAGGTGCCTGTTCACCCTACCATTTAATTTGCTCTTTTTAATTCTGTAGTGCCAACACCTTCTGGATCCCCTTTAAATGCAAAAACCAGCTAGTGATCTTGATAATGTCAGTTAACACTAGCCGTTCAACTGGAAATAAATTTAAATCCCATCATGAGGATGAGGAAATAATTGGTGTTGAGTGATAGGGAACAGACTACTGATCCATTGCCACAAACACTGAATGAACGTCACTCAACCTATATGTGCAGGATGAGATACTATCTCTCTTAAATAATGACTGTAAAAAAGAAGCATAATGTTTGGACAGATAATCTTATATTTAAACCTTAAAATTCTTCTCAAATGTATGGGGCATCAAGATTTTCCCACACACTTCAGAATTGGGTAAACTGCCTCTTTGGCAAGTAAACAAGTCTCCTTTGCTGAACAAAGAGCATAAAGATTATATGTACAATAAAAGCTTTCTTATTAAAGGGTGCCTTGGAATATTGGAATTGTCCAGATGGGCAGAAATAGATCCAAAACTCTGTCAAGAATTTCACACTAATTTTATTGCTCCTCTCTCTTATTTCTTTGGTTTGCAGAGCTGTACAATGTTTAGCAGCTCAAAGGCTACAGTGAGATGTTTGTGACTCGCTAAAATTGATGGGCCTAGGCTAGGGCCTGTTTTAGAATTCAATAGTCTGAAGTCATAAAATGGGTGAATTTACCACATGCAAAATTAAGGCATTCAATTTTGCCCTGTAACCTCCCAATCCTCATTAAAAAAATAAAAGATTCCAAATTGTTAACCTTAATTTGCTAGCTGACTGCAAATAGATTCTACCCTGTGCTTATTAAATACACTTGGTCTACTGTCAGAAAAATACATTTTACTTCATTTCCTTTCCTGAATGTTATTCACTATATAGGGGGCGTGCATAAGCGCACCAACATGCCTACTGTCCCTGTCCTACTGTCCCCATTTACCTATATGTACTCTATATACGTTTGTGTATGTATGTATGTGTGTGTGTGTATATATATATATATATTATATGCTTATGCTCGTGTTTATGTTTATCAATATATGTTTGACAAGCAAGTAAAAAAAAAAAAAATATTTATGTATTCATTCTCTCCCAAAGTGACGGACAACGATTTAAAAAGAGACAAAGGCTGACGATCTAAAAAACCTTGATACCAGTTAGATGACAAGGTGGAGGCAGAAGGACAAATATTTTGACCAAAAAGAAACAGCAAGTGTTCTCATTGAAATACAGTTCAGGCCCAGGTGCTCATCCCTTGTTGCTGATGACTCTTTAACAGATTAACCAAGTTGGAAGGGACCTTGTGAGTCATCTAGTCCAACCCCCTGCCCAAGCAGGAGACCCTACACCATTTCTGACAGACGGCAGACCAATCTCTTCTTGAAAGCCTCCAGTGATGAAGCTCCCACAATGTCCAAAGGCAAGCTGTTCCACTGGTTGTGGCTCAAGTGATAAGATCACTGTACTGCAGTAGTGCAGATCAGCAGTTTGGCTGATCGAATCCCACCAGCTCCAAGGTCAACTCAGCCTTCCATCCTTACAAGGTCGGTAAAATGAGTACCCAGATTG
>JANHJO010006597.1:333662-346938 GCA_032468235.1 Pseudoxyrhopus heterurus | reverse complement strand
CCTTCTAGCACTGATGATGTTACCTAGTTGGATCATGAAACATCTGCAAGAAAACCACCAAGCTCAGAGAGCACCAAGGACCCCACAGTTCAACACTGAGTTACAAATATTCTCTCCTGCTGGAGACAATTATATTTCTGAATGGCCTACAGCACATAAGCAACGTAAGTAAGAAGAGCTGCCAATAGAAAGTATTAAAAAATATGACATTTTTTGGGAGAGCCGTGGTGGCTCAGTGGTTAGAATGTAATATTGCAGGATAACTCTGCCCACAGCCAGCAGTTCGATTGTGACTGGTTCAAGGTTGACTCAGCCTTCCATCCTTCCGAGATGGATAACATGAGGACCCAGATTGTTGGGGGCAAGAGGCTGACATTTGCAAACCACTGAGAGAGGGGCTATAAAGCATTAGGAAGCGGTATATAAGTCTAAGTGCTATTGCTATAAAAAAAAACATTCCCACTGCCAGGAGTTTGATTCTGATCAGCTCAAGGTTGATTCAGCGTTCCATCCTTCCAAGATCAGTAAAATGAAGACCCAGATTTTTGGGATCAATGTGCTGACTCTTCAAACTGCTTTAGATAGGGCTGTAAAGCACTGTGAAGTGATATATAAGTCTAAGTGCTATTGCTATAAAAACCATTCCCACTGCTAGGAGTTTGATCCTGACGAGCTGTAGCTATTGTCCTTCCTTCCTTCCTTCCTTCCTTCCTTCCTTCCTTCCTTCCTTCCTTCCTTCCTTCCATCCATGATATGCAGTGGTTAGAATATAATATTGCAGGATAACTTTGCCCACAACCAGCAGTTCGATTCTCACTGGCTCAAGGTTGACTCAGCCGCCCATCCTTCCAAGGTCAGTAAAATGAGGACCCAGATTGTTGGGGACAAGAGGCTGACATTTGTAAACCGCTTAGAGTAGGCTGTAAAGCGGTATATAAGTCTAAATGCGACCGCTATCTTTGTTCGTGGTATTCTTCTATTAACTAATCCTTCCGAGTTATTTTTTTTTCTCTCCAAAAGGGGAACACTAAAAATCACACTTGAGCTAGGACCGAAGTCTATTTTACAAGCGTCTGCATTGGCCATCAGGCCAACCAAGGCCTACCCCGAGTTCATCTTGTTTTAAAGCTTCACCTTCCCAGCTTCAAGGCCTTCCAAGTATGGATTATTCGAGAGATTCCTGACAGGCTGCCACTCAACCCCTTTTCATTCCAGAGTTTAATATTACTCACTGCTGACTAAGTGTAATTATGGATCTGGTTGATTTTTATAACCAAGGACTTGTAATGCTGACATGCCATCACATCAACCTCTCATCAGGGGCCCAAGACGGCTAGAAACCTGCTGGCTTTTCACATCTGCCAAATCTCCTTTCTCGACACAAAACAAGAAATGAGTATATCTGTGTCTGTATAAAATGTCAAGAGTGATCCTGGAGCAAACTAGCTCTCTTCCTCCTGGTGTTGTCCTTTCTTTCAGTTTTCTCTCTCTTGACCAGCATAATAAATAAATTCCACCCCCCTTTTTCTATATTTGCTTCCTACCCCGACTCAACCTAGCGCATGTCATTAAAGAGCATTGCCATAAATCAGAAGAGGCCAAGTTTATTCTCCTTTGATCCGCGAAGCATGCATAAAAGCGCTATTAATTCCCCAATGGACTTGCAGCAAGAACAACTGTACGCTCTTTCTTTCGGAGGAAGGAAGGAGGGAAGGAAGGGGGGGGAAGAATATCAGAAGAAATGTTTTATCCCCAATTCTCTCCAGGTTTTTAAACGGGAAAGGGGTTGGGTGGGTGGGATCGAAACATTTCAAGGTCGACTTTTCTTAGGGTGGGCAACTCCTGAGAGAAACGGTGGAGGAAAGCGTACCTGGGTTTTTTTTTTCCGTTTTACAACCGGTTGATCATCGAAGCTGAAATCATGGAAGAAAAGCTAATTTCGCAAGTGGGGAAGGAGGGAATCCATGCAAAAGCGAAGGAATAAAAGAGAGATTGATTGCCAATCCGGACGTGACAGAAGGAAAGGGGGTGTCAGCCCTTCATCGAGGCTCCAGACTGAAGTAGGTAATTTAAAACAGCAGAACAGGCACAGATGGAGAGAGGAAGGCCTCCGATGCTTTTATTGCAAACAGACTGCCTTGTCGCAACAGAACCCGGCTTGGACACTGAGTGAGTGATAGACTTGCAAATAGGAACAAACAAGCCAGAAATCTCTTCGAAGAGCTTAGTTACATGTCCTTGGTGTTGAAAATCTTCTACCTCCTTCGTGCCCTAGAAGCAACTACGGGATGAGTGGGCTGGAAGGCATGGTCCCTCCAAATCTCTTTGTTTTTTTCCAAAGATCTCTACCTTGTGATTTTCTACACAAGTGTGCTGTTTATGAAGACACTGCAGAGAACAAACCAAAAGGCAAATGCTTAGAAAAATCAACAGAACAACAGAGTTGAAAGGGGCATGTTGAGATTTAGAGTAACCCTTGTGTTGCAAGGGTGTGTCAGCGGAAGTCTGAGAGTAGCAATGAATAAGCACAGTGACACAGTAACCAGACAGAATACACTGAATTGTTAAAAAAAATACTGTTTTACTTTCAGCAAAGTCAGTCCAAATTCCTTTCCAAGTCAATAGCAGATAGTCAAACGGCGTTTCAAGTTTATGCAGAATAATCTTTGTCTTCTTACCAGTAATCTTCAGTCATGCACAGAAATCAGTCCAATTCAATTTGCAAACAGTAGCAAACTCTAGCAATAACAAACTAACCTCCCACAAAGCCAAAACCACCCAGCAAAACAGATAGAACTAACTGGGTTACAGGCTTTGTTCTTGAGCACATTGCTAACAGAGTGAACCAATCAGACAATGTGGTAATTATCATACTCTGTTATGTGAATGATGCAACACAAACTTCATGTCCTTAAAGCAACACAATACATTTTAGCTAACTAACATACTATGTTGGTTTATATATTTCCTTCCCAACAAGTTAGGTAATGAACCCATTCCTAACATGTTTTTAAAGGCCAGAAGTTCTTCCTCTGTTATTTTTCTGCCATGTAAGGTATACGTGCAGCTAGTATATTAACTTAATTTTATTTATTTAGTTTCTTAATTACTTAGGTTTAAGTAATTGCTACCAACTCTCAAGCTATTTTAAACTACATGCTAGTTCAGAAAATAGATTAATACAATAATAAAATATAATATATGTATTATATATATATATATATGACACAATTCAAATTATACTATCCCAAGGATTAACAAATTGTGAAACTAGACACACATTTTTAAGTGTTTAGCTATATAACATGTCAGATAGTCATGAATCTGCAAGTTACGTTTGCTACCTTTTAATGCTCTTCTAACATCTTTTCTGCATTCTGCTTGCCTTTCCATTATTTATAATCACTGCAGAACTTTAGTCTTAATTTGGGGACTGGTTAGAGATAAAAGTTGATACCATGCTGTCCCCGGTTAAGAAAATTTTATAGGCGTATTACATATTACAGGTAGTCCTCGACTTACAATAGTTCGCTTAGTGACCGAAGTTACGTTACTGAAAAAAGTGACTTATGACCATTTTTCACACTTGTGACCGTTACAGTATCCTGCTTGGCAATTGACTCACATTTATGATGGTTGCAGAGTCCTGGGATCACATGATCACCTTTTGCAACCTTTTGACAAGCAAAGTCAATGGGGAAACCAGATTCGCTTAACAACCGTGTTACTAATTTAACAATTCCAGTGATTCACTTAAGAAATGTGGCAAGAAAAATCATAAAATAGGGCAAAACTCACTTAACAAATTTCTCACTTAGCAACATAAATTTTGGGCTCAATTGTGGTTGTAAGTTGAGGACTACCTGTATAGGCAGATATAGAAAAACAGAATCTGCATTAATCTTTGCACATGGGGGTCAAAAAATACATCTTATCATTTTTTGTTCATTATTATGAATTGCTCACATTGGAATTTACCTTTAAAATGGCTGTTAAACAGTGTCTGACTGCTGTCATTTTAATAAAATACTTGTATCTTAAAGACTCTGTAGGCTGCTTTTTTATGGTACTTGAAGAAAACTTGGAGGATAAATTCATGAAAGTTCTTCATGCAGTTTTCTGAACTTTTAAAATCTTACTATACTATGTGTGATCCCTATATTTTGCAATCTGTTAACAGGGATAACAAATAAACTTAAATGATTTGTGAATTCATTACAGTAGTAACAATGCTAGCCATGACAATTTACATTATTGATGCAAATAGTATAATATATGTATCTAAGATTCCTAGTGTTACTTTGCACTATAAGTCCAAAATTAATTGTATCATGATCTTATAGCTAATTGTCAAAGCTTTTCTGCAAAGCATTTATCTTGTTTCTATCAAGGCTGACAATTAGATGTGAAAATTTTGACTTATAATGAAATGCAGAGCTATTTTATAATTATCAAGGGTAAAATTAGAGAAGTCAATTATTTTCCCTTCAGATCTTTCCCAGTAAATGTTAAAAGTGTGCATGGTAATTGCCTTAGGTAACACTATGATTCTTAAATAATCATTACTTTAAGAATGTTGCTAACCTTGTCACAATGTACCTTTTTGCGATAATACTATATAACTATGTCACTGTTGAGTTAATCTATTGAAATGTCACTTATAAATTGCATGCAGTTGTTGCAAGCAAAACAGATTGCATCTGCAATTTTAAATCATACTATGACTTTTCTCAATTCTTGCCATGAGCATACCCTTTTCATAGTAACATATGAAGCTCATGTTTAGAAAGTGACAATTTCAAACTTTTTTGGTCTAACTAAATTACTGTTTTTAGTTCTGGAATTCTATTTTCTTGTCTTTTCATTGTGCACAGCTAAATTAATGTGCAATATCAGAGTGTAAACAGGGATGTCAAATTCATTATCTCTTGAGAAGATAATACAGTTTAGTCAATGATAAAGTATCTGATAGTTAGGAGTACTCTGAAGCAGAATAGTGGGATGTTACAGGATGGAAAGAGAAAAGAAAACCCATGTCTGTTGGAATTTAGTCTTTATTGCATGTTTATTTCACTATCTTAGTATCTCTGTTTATTAGTTAAGCTTGCTCATTCTTAAATGGGTGTAGATCAGATATGAATTCTGAGTTGAGAGATCAGTATATAACAAATACAACTATTTACCAGTGTGGTGGTTTGTTGTGTGGACATGAGGACATATATAAAAAGTTTTGAAATCACATTGCATTCAAAACATAAATCATTTGCAAAGTGATTGGAATAGTTGTTCTAAACTTGACAGAAATGTTTCAAACTCAAACGGGGCTCTTTCCACTTTGCATTCAAAGTGAGTTGAACACTACTAGTGGCCTGCACCCCATCGATATAAAAATGGTGCTTCTTGGATTAATCCTCTTAAATGGTATACATCAGAATTTTTAAAATTGGGTAATAAAGTAAAAATGTTGTATGGAACATAGCATTTCATATATACGGAACAGCTTCAACTGATCAATATGAGGCAATATTTTTTGTTAGGCATCAGTTGTTTAAAAATAACCAATTACACAGATGTACTACTTATAGAGTGGATGAATTTCCATATGCTAACTTTACATATTTCTAAAGACATAAATATGTTGCTTACTAAATAAACTGTTTGTTTACATAAATAGCATTGATTTATGCAAACAGCGCTTCCTTCTGCACAGAATCCAATAAACCATTTCATTTGTAAAGCAAACTGGCAACGTTGAGAAGTTTCTGATTATAAAGACAACAGTATCAGCTGTATCCACAGAAAGGGTATTCTGTTTGTGAAGATACTTTGGATATAGACATGGTTGTGTTTGAAAGACATTGTTCTGATTTCTTGCATAGCTTTTTTCTCTGGCTTGTTCCAAATGGAGCACTCTGGTTTGTATGATAAGCTAGCAAATTGTACATACGGCCATCTGTGGTTTTCTGGCAATGCTGATTGGTAGGAGAGGAATTTTGGCTTGCCATGATGCATAAATGTAATGTTCATGTGGCAGATCTAGCCAAAAATTCCATTATGAGTGAAGCTGGTAGAAAATACTGATGTATCATAAATGGCCATGTCAATTTAAGAATCTGTAATATATAGCCAACTTAGTTTAATAATAAGTAAATTTGATTGTGAAGTTAAATGTTCAGAAATAAAAAAGCAATAATTGCATCTTTAGCATCTTGCTGTATTTTGCCATTAATTTTAAAACTAAATATTGTATCAGTGACTGGAAGCAAAAGAAAAGAAACAAATATTAGTTTTAATTAAACCAATTATGCTCACTCATGTACAAATGCATAACATAATCCAATTAATTGGGTGTATTTTTCATGAGGATATTTTAAATCTGTAGGGTCTTTTTATAGTTTATTGTAGAAAAGGAACAAAACCATAAATCAAAATTATATTTTTTTGTTAGGAATGTCCTATGATCTGGAGAGAGGGATACTTTTGAGTTAGTCTTGACTCCTGCTTGGAGAAGTTCATGCACTTTCCTTGGCAAGATTTTCAAAAGACGTTTGCTCTTGCCTTCTTCCTAGGGCTGAGAGAGGGAGAAAGACTGGCCCAAGGTTCACCCAGCTGGCTTTGTGCTTAGGGAGTGAATTCACAGTCTTCCAGTCTCTAGTCTACTGCTGCATAGGCTCAATAGAGAAATAAGATTTGTGATTTAAAATTCAAACAGAGGCTGAATTTACAGAGGCTTTTGGTAGATTTTTCAAATAAAAAACTAGAATTTCAATGCCATTTTCTATGGACAAAGCATAGCTATTCATAGCTATTGCAGGCCATTTGGGATGAAATTTCAGGAAGCCCATCAATATTGACTATCTCTCATATTCTTCTGCCTGCATGGAGATAAACAATATTTTGTGAGCTTTGGAGGCTCAGTAGAACATATTGTGTCAATTTTTTTTGAATAAAAGCTTCTTGTGTTATTGAAGATCTCAACAAAGAAGAATAGATCTCATCTTCTGGAGGGTTTATATTATGTTTATAACCATTCTCATATCCAAATGTTGCCTTATGATCTTAGATTTACTCAGAGAATGGCTACATCTATATTAGCAGTTTATTGTGTTTTAATTCAAACTAGTTTTGATTAATAATTATCTCTAAGATTGAATTGTGGTTTCTTCCAAAATTAATCCCATCAAATAAACATTAGATTTTAAGCGCTCCATTTAGCTAAGTTGCACTGCAGTTTTCACCATAGCGTTAGCAATATATTTCTGTGTTTGTAATGCATTTTACAATGCATTTTACATATTGAAAACACATTTTAATTTCTACCGCAATATTATAAACCTCATAATAAATTCAGGCCAAATTTTACTTGATGTTTACTTCTATTTTGAAATGAATAATCTTACGTTTTAAAATTTACTAATGAATTTAGTTCTTACATGTCTTAGTATGCTGAAGACTTAATACAATCAATCAGTCATCAATCATCTATCAATCTACATATATCATACATATAGTCTTCAACAGCTCAGCCAATTTCAATCAAACTTGGTACACAGATAACTTACCCTCCGGGAACAAACACTGTCGGGGTAGACAGCCCTAGCACCCCTCAGGGTGTCTGTGTCCCCTAAAAATAGTGCTGAGCTGATTATTCCACAAACAGGCTTCCCCTAACGTGCGACACTGCACGAGAGACCAGTGTCAGGCCCATAGAACTACAGACCCATAGAGTTATGGGCCCATAGAACTACAGCCCATAGAGCTACTCACAGGCCCATAGAGCTACAGGCCAATAGAGCTACTTCATCTAGATACCGCATTCCGATAAATAAATACACGGGCGAAGCCGGGTTATTGGCTAGTATACAGATATAATGATAATTACCATAGCATACTGGCACATCTTGGGTCAATAATTTTATCTGAAATAAATTCCATTATTTAGATCTGTAAATCATTACCATGTTTAATTGTTAGTATAACCAAACCCTTGATCCCGGGGGGGGAAGTATTTGGGGCGTACTGTGAAGAATGAAATCATGATCTGGGAAACTACCTGGGATATGTACATTGAAAATAGAATTAACGCTTGAAAAGGAGTATATTGATGCAGTTGAAGCTTATGCCAGAAGTAATTTTTCATTAGTTAGTAGTATGAGAGAGGGAGGGGGAGAGAGCGGGAGGGAGGGAGGAAGGGAGGAAGGGAGGAGGAGAGAGACTGAGACTTAGACTCATTTGGCAGTTTAATGGTATTTTGTTTGCAAAAAAAAAAAGAAGCTTTTTCAACACCTTCTTGTTACTGTCTCTGCATCCTTTGAAAAAGTGTTCCTGATAGACCTTGGTACCATATGGAATAGTGTTAGATTCTGTGTGAATCAGCTACAGATGTATCATCAGTGGGGGAGAATTGAACTACCGCTATATCAGCAGATGACTGCTGCTATTGCTGGGACCTTGTTGGATCCAAACTAGTATGTTTTAACATCAGAGGGATTGCTCAGAGGGATTTCTATTTCATTTTTTCCCCTCCTCATTAAACTCATAAAGAACAAAAGCCTCTAAAAGTTGTTGTATTGGTTTCTCTACATTTGTAATGCTATAACAAAATGACACCATAATTTATAAATGAGTACATTCACCTACAGTATTATTAAACATAGGTTATTCTAGAGCAGGGGTGTCAAACTTGTGGCCCGCCAGCCAGATGCATCACATGCTGGCCACGCCCATGCCCAGTTAAAGAGGGGAAAAGTCACAATACGTCACGTGACGACGCTGTGATAACATGAATTTGACACTCCTGCTCTGGAGTGCAAGATGAAAGAGAAAAAACGGGGAAAGGAGGGAAAAACCCAGTATACTAAATTACCTATTTTGGCAATCCTAGTGCCCAGATTGTTTTGTGATGAGAACCTTGGCCAATATGAATATGAGAATAGTTTAGAGATCCAGTCTATATAAATCTGTATTACCATGAGATGCCAGCAAAGAGATACAGGAAACCATTTGCTGTTATCAAGATTTTGCAGCCCAGATCTGGCAGTCCTGGCTTTAACAAAAGAAATAAATGTGGGTCCAGCATAAAATATGCAGTTCCCTTAAAGCAAACATGCAGTTACATGTGTAAATAATGCAAACACATAATATGCTATCTGAAGGGAAAGCTCACTGTTGAGCAATATGAATGTCCACCAAGCTCCAAAATGCAAATATGTCTAGCCATTTCTCTTTATTGTAGAAGATATTCCACACTGGATCTGCTGTGACATTCCACAGAATACAGATCAAAATTTCCACAACGAAGAGAAAGGCAAGACTTGGCAATATTATCCTCCACATTGGTCATTCTAAGAATGACTAGGAAAAAAACTACAGTCTGAAATCTGGATAGTTGCTGGCAAAAGATGTAGACAATATTGAGCTAAATGGGCTGGGGGTCTGGTTCAGTACAAGGTATGCTAACTTGATTCCTGTTCTAAAACATTTTATTCATTTTGTAACAAGTCCTGGGAATTTATGAAAAAGACAGCTTTGCGGGGAAAAACCTATTTCACTGTGTTTCTGTAATATGATACTAATCCATAGAGAACACACACACACCAAAGGACTTCTGGAAAATAATGGTGAAGTGAAAGCTAAAGCTGAAACTAAACTAAATTAAACTGCATTAAAAGTGTAGCCAGTGACCATAGCAGAATGAAGAGCCAGTGAGTTAAATTGGCTTCATAATTCCTCTCTGGACAAAGAGATGACTTGAGATCATCTACAAGTACTCCATACAGTTGCTCCTCACAAAGAGACTGTGGTTTAAAACTCTGGAAGACAAAATGCCTCTAAGAATACAGGGTTTGCAACTTTCCTTTTGTAATCACTTTCAGAAGTTGCTTGTTCACTGCTTTTTAGCTAATAGGAACCTTTGGATTGAATTTGAGAATACCTACTTCTGACTACGTGGGTTCAACTGGTAAAATTGAATTCCAAAGATTTTGGGGGGGAACATTAGTTTCATAATGAATAAGAAATGTAAGTGGGAGAGTAGAGAGAAAGAAATGAATCTCTGGCCTTGTCCTGCTAGCAGCAAGGGAATTTTTCATGGAGACACAGTCCTGGATCTGTTGTTTACAATGTTCATTCATATTAAGCCACAACAATGAAAATAGCTGCATCTGGTGAACCTGAGCTAAAAGGAACTGCTTCAAGTAAGAAAGAAGGCATCCTTTGCTACATTATTTTAAAGCCTGTATTTCAGGCTCAAAATGATGATAATATGAGCAATATTAGAAAATGAATATATAATTACATTTCTGCTAAGAGAGAAAGTTAACATGTATCTCCCGATAATTCACATAACTTTTTCTAAAGAGCTACAAGAGTTGACTTGAGTTAACATTGTCAATTACAAGTGTGTGCATGTGTATTCCTTCATCCGATCTTGCTCTGAATACTAAACTCCTTACTTGAATATATTTCCCACCCATTCAGGATATAAACAGAAGCTAAATCTCCCCTTGAGAGCATTCAGCTTTCTACATGATAGTTTTTAATGCTGTTTTTATTAAGAGAAAAGTAATAAATTTGAACATGATTGCTTCTACTCCTGCAGTAAATGCTTGAGTGCCAGTCAGCAGTCTCTCTCAGAAGCAGCTAATAGAAAGGATGGAAATATCTTTGATCACTCTCAGTTTGAAATGACAGAAATCAGTAATGTAGTTTATGCTCTGTGATATAACTTGTCTTCATTTTTTTTGTAGTCAGCTTTTAAGGAAAAAAAGAAATGTAACACACTCCTTGACTGTAAATGTTCAGTGTGAACCAAAGCTGACAAAATAAACTTAGCTTGTATATAAATTTAAATAATACAATAAACCAAGGACTCCATAGAATAAAATTGTCCAATCTTCTAATAGTTGAATGCTACATATTATGAACCTTTGCGGGCAAGATCCAGCCAGTGTTAACTAATGATTACTTCTTCAATCTGGTGAATACAAAACTCTCAGACTCTTCAACCGGTATTATATAGATTTGGGGATAATGGCAGCTGAAATTTAGCATACCTTCAGAGTGTTAGGTTGTGGAAAGCTGACTAAATATATCTTCTTTAAAATTAATTGATGGTTGCCTGCTCTCAGTACCTAGATATTGAAATTCTAAGAATTCAGTCAGTGATCTTTGTAAACTGTACATTGAGATAACAGGAAGTTATTTTGGAATCGTTTGAATGCAAAATATGTGTTCTACCACTGAGGAATGGTACTTCCTTAACGTTCATAATTGCTATATGTTCAATGAGAACTAATAATTATATCTGGACACTATGAGTGATATGGATTATATATTTATATTTTATGATAAAAAAAACCTATATTGTATGAATGCTTGTTCATGAAACTAGACAGGTTCTATCTCCAATAACTTTCATATATATGGCTTGCATCCTATGGTTTGCTTTCAAGATAACCACAGCTGGTCCATTGCAGATTTGAAACCAAAATAGTTAGAATTACCTCAAGTTATTACTTCTGACAACCCAGCATTGACAGGCTTTGATTTTAAGCTACTGTGTCTACTTGTTTGTTCTGTTCCAAATAAATGCCATTGAAAAATTCTGTTCTTGTGCGTCTTGCTGATGACTCTCTTAATTTCTCTTCATAGCTATAATGAAGAAATAGTAATTGAACTTATCTTCTAAACTAAGTACAATTAATTTTATATTCCAGAATAGGAAAAATAGGTATTACACAAATAAAATTGACATCCCTAACTAATACACATTCTGTGAACAGCCACAGCTAATTGAATACTAACATTTCTAGAGGTAGTTCTTGACTTCCATTTAGTGGCCGTTCGAAGTTACAACACTGAAAACAGTGACTTATGACCATTTTTCACACTTACAACCATTGCAGCTTACGTGATTTACATTTGGATGCTTGACAACTGATTCACATTTATGACGGTTGCAGTGTCCCGGAGTCATGTGATCCCCTTTTGCAGTCTTTTGATAAGCAAAGTCAATGGGGAAACTAGATTTATTTAACAACTGTGTTACTAATTTAAGAACTGCAGTGATTCACTTAATAAATGTGGTGAGAAAAGTCATAAAATGGGGCAAAACTCACTTAGCAAATTTCTCACTTAACAGCATAAATTTTGGCCTCAATTGTAGACATAAGCTGAGGACCACCTGAAAATTCCAATGATAGACAAATATCTATAGCCCACCTGATGTGGAAGACAAATAGACTATGGCTCTAAGAAATTAAAAGTTAAAGCAGTCAAACTGGATTTCATTTGAATTAAACAATACATTTTGTTGTTTGGTAAATTATTTATTTTGTTTGTTTTTATTTAATAGAACTATATCCCACCTTTCTTCCTGGAGCTCACATACTGTTTTTCAATGTTTTCATTATAATAATCTTGTGAGGTAAGTTTGTCTGGGAGAGAGCAGCAATAGGCCCATAGTCAACCAGTTGCTAATGATGGTTTTGTATCTACATCTCCCTGCCCTGGTTCAGCATTTTTAGTGCTACACTGTGTAGGCTGAAATATTATTTTTCAGATAAAACCAGTATGTTTTGCTAAGTAGGAATCAGATGTGGTTCATCATGCAACTGAATCAGTAGTTATGAAACTTTCGTTGTTCTACTTTGCCATGTCTGGCTCTGTTCCCATGGAATGATACTGGAAGTCAGGGCTGGAATTAGGTACCTTCTCTTCAATGGGAACAGAATTACTAAACAATATGACTGAGGATATACTGGACAGGGTGAAAAAGCTTTGTACAGCAGCATACAAATTTGAAGTTGCAGAAATTGTGCTTCGCCTCTGTTGGTCGTTACGACTCTCTCATACCATGACTGAGGTCACCAGTCTTTCAGATAGATAGAATATACCATGGCCCACGCACAGGGCCTTTCACTGCTTGTCTGTACCACCAGCACATCCTGCTCAGCAGAGCCATCAGTGCCAGGCTCCAGGTGGCATCTTTGATTTTAATGTTGCCATTATTGGCTGTTCATGCACTGCCTAATTCTTAGATCAAGACATTATGTTATCTATTTTTCTCTATCATTGGATGTCATTATTATTTGGATGTCTTATCACATTAAGGACATTTTTTAACCAGGACATACAGCATTTTTCCCCTTAGGACTTTTATTAATTAATTACTGGCCTTCCAAAGTCTATTTGATGGAACAGGAAGCTGTGTGGCTCAAGTGGTAAGATCACTGTACTGCAGTACAGCAGATCAGCAGTTTGGCTGATCGAATCC
>JANHJO010006597.1:309577-325586 GCA_032468235.1 Pseudoxyrhopus heterurus | reverse complement strand
ATTTCAGAATCCTATGCCTGATGTGAAAACTTCAGCAGGAGAGACATAACATCTTAAGCACGTCCTCAAACAAAACAACCCATTCCCTCTGCAGACATGCCCAGCTCAAGTCTCAGTGCCAATGCAGCAACGCCACGCTTCTCTAACCCTCAGTAATGGTCTGCTTCCTTCCACTGTGGCTGATGTTTACTTCAGAAACATTTCCCTCCTCACCCCTGCCAACCCAAACATTGGATAATTTAGCTGCCAGACACCATAAGCAGGAGAAAGGATTCCAGACAAATCAAGGCCGAAAAGAGGTGGGAGGGAATCAGTCAGAGGAAGAAAAACAACAGCCAAGACATCTTAGCGCCTCTGTGATATTTGCCAGGCCACAGAAATAGTCTTATTACTTGGATGTCTAGTCATGTTATCTGTCTAACAGTGAATGTGCTGGAGGCCGACAGAATGGATAAAAAAAGGAAATGGGGGAGAATTCAACATCAGCAGTCACTGAGCACAAACTGTTACTAAACTGATAGTCAATGATAAAAGCTTGTGGAAGAGAAATAGAAACCATGGTGGAACATTGAATTAAATGAACTATGAAGTAAACTGTAGATCCCCTGGCATGAAGGCACAAATAAACCCTGATTGAAGTAAAGGATTAGAAAGGAGGGGGGGGGGAAATCAGCTTTAGCTTAACTGGAGCTACGATACTGCACACAAGATTAACCTCATGATTCTTTGCATTTATAATTGTCAAGGAATGGCAGGCCATCTGAAGAAAGCAAAGCAGATATTGGGCATAAGTTCAAGAAGGATTGGTTCAGCTTGAGTTTAGATTCATTTGGGATTCATTTCAAACTCTGTCTATGGACATTCTCAATCATCCAGGTCATGGTTGTCCCAAAGGTGCTTTTTCAAAAAAACAACTGGACTTTGTTTTTCCTTGAAACCGCTTTGCTTCTCATCCAAGAATCTTGTTTAGTTCTGACTCTTCAGTTCTTCAGTCAGAACAGAAGAAACTTTTTGGATGAGAAGTGAAATGCCTTCATGGAAAAACAAAGTCCAGTTGCCTTTTGAAAAAGCACCTTTGGGATTTCAATCTCTGCTTGAAATTGTAATGTTTTGGGTAGGTTTATCCAGCACTTTTCTAGGATGAATTCAGTGTTTGCTCACAGAGGAAAGAAATTCCTCTTTTCAGAGCTGATTAGCAGAGCCAAGTCAATCAAATGAATGGATTTGATATATACATTCCTAAATGCTGTAAAGCAAATGGAGGTTGCGATAACTAGAATGTTTAACTGTACAATGGTAACTGGCAGTGTATTTTTGGCACAATCACTGGAGACATTCATCTTAGTCTTTCACAGCCCTGGAGTGAATTTTTAATGTGCAAACTTACTTATATTTCTGTAAATAAAGCTCAGTTGGCCCATATTGAGGGAATGTACAGTAAAACATATTAGGAGATTTCTTAACAGAATAACAGAGTTGGAAGGGACCTTGGAGGTCTTCTAGTGCAACCCCTCTACTCAGGCAGGAAACCTTACCAATGTTTTTCAACCTTGGCAACTCGAAGATGGGTGGACCTCAACTTCCAGAATTCCCCAGCCAGCTTTGCTGTGGGAGTTTTCTCAGTTAAGGAAATGTGCTCATAAGTGTGTGTGTTCATATTTTGAGTATTTTCTTCAGAGCTCAACTATTTGGGAAAGTTTCATATCTAAAAGTATTCTGTAATGGTTACATATTGCTGAGTAGCAAAATTAAAATTATTCAGGTAATAATAAACTAGACAATCAACAACCGAACTGTGAAAATAAGCTGTTTCCAAATCACTAAACATCAAGTATTCACATGGCTGTAATATGTACCTATCATCTTCTCAACCTTTCTGCTTCAATGGAAATTAATACACATAGAATTGGCAAATCACTTTGCTTGCTACTCAAGTAATATTGCAGAAGAGACAATTAACAATCGAGATTAATCATTCTGAATAGGTACTAGACTTTTATTCTGTCTTTTATGAGATAGAAATGAAGTCTTATGAACTTCAGTCAGTTTCTGGACCACTTTTTTTTAATCAATTCCTTTGAGTCAAGCAAAAAGGTGAAGACAAAGTCTCCTTTCAGGTACTCTTGATTTCGGGAGACTTTATGGACATATTCATATTGCTGTCTTGGAAACAATATAGAAATGTTTTCTTCTGGGAGGTCTTTTTGACATCCCAATCTAGCCTGCTGCACTGATTTTCTTGGTGATCTTTCTTGGTGACATTAGCCAAGTGGTCAGTTTAAGTTGCTCTCACAATTAAGGTCTTTAGATATTCACAGTAGCCACATATATTTTGAAGGTGCAAATGACTATCTCTTTCCAATATGCTATTCATCTTAATCAAAGCTTTAAGCAAAAAATATTATAATTAAATAGTATTAATGCTTCAAACACAGATAGTCATAATCTCAGGTGTTATCCATTTTTAATGAAAAGTTTGTACTATCTCAAAACAAAAATGTTACTAAATGGAGAACTCAGCATTTTAACTCCCTAAAATATTTTGGGAATCAGCAGCCTAGAATACAGAACCACACATTTTTGTAACTGTTTGAGCCCTTGAGATTACATGTCAAAATAATCCTTGGAAACTGATGTTTGACAGAATATAATATTTCAGGACTGCTGAAATCTGTGGCTAGCTGCTCTATGCTATGATACATAACTGCAGTAAATATCTTCAAACTCTAGACTAATTCAATTCACTCAACTGACTTTCTGAACAGAAAAATGTTTCAGAGAATTTTCTGTGCTATTTGAACTTATTTAAACATGTTTTTCTGATTTGTTGGCTTTTGGTAAGTCCAGAGTCTTGGCTGATTCTTCTACTTTACTTCCACTAGTCTTATTTTTTCCCCTCTTTGGTCATATCTTCTAGCTTATCCAATAGCTTCAAGTTCCAGACTTAAATCAGACATCTGTCCAGGCCCATCTCACTCTTAATTTAAATCACAACATCAGAACTTCTCAATCTAATCTCTCATGTGGATGTTTGAAAGATAAGAAGGAATAAATAAAACCAACCTGGAGCCTTTTGAAAGAAGAATTGAATAAAAATGTAAAAAAAGGAAAAAAAAACCCAGAATAGCTCACTTACGGTTGGATGAGGCCAATTCTGTCTCTAGACATTGTGTCTGTCCTAGTAAGCACTATAAGAAAAAGAAAAGATAATTTTTACCATTGTTGTATAAAAATCAGACTAGATGAAGAAGATCTATATTAACATGGTTATGCTCTGACTGGCAACCTAAATAGGATCTGCCTCAGAATGAGATAATTTATCCCTATCTCTCTTCAGAGACATCAACTTGATTGTTCTTTTAGGCTTTAGAGCAGGATAGACAGTTTATGGAAGACATACGTATGTTTCACTGCTAAGAAAAAATACCTGAGTGTAAAAGTTTAGTGAAAGACACTGAAGGGAAAGAAAATGTTGTTAACTTGATTCCCAAAGGACAAAAAGGATCCACATTCAGATATCTAACAATAACGGCTAGATTGTTTCCAGAGATTTATTTACATGTCACAAACCTGCAATGGGATGAGATGATATCTCAATACATCCCCACTGAAATGTGCAAAAGTCTTAATAGAAATATAAATCCAAAGATATAATGTGTTCTGAAATGATGAACTACTTCAAAAAGTTATACATTCTTTTTTTTTTCAGCCTGAAATCCATATGACAAAATTAGGATGAAAATGAAATCTGAATAATAGTTATGTTCCTATATTCCCGTTAGTCCAAAGGCAGAGAGGGAGGAACAAAAGCCTGGTCCAGGTGTGATTTCTCTCTCTCTCTTCCTGACAGATGTAGCCAAATTGATATTGCCATGATTCTCAAAATACCCATTTACAAGATACCACACTCAGAATACTCCCTATCCACAGCCACTCCATCTTATTGGAGTTTACTGACATCTGTTTTACCCCATCCAGAACTCCACAGCTTCCAGGAACCATGAAAGGCCATCTATAGCATCACTTACTTCAGTCAGGATGGAGATATACACTTGGATATCAGCACCAGACTGATGATACCTCATGATCATGGTGATGGATGACCTCACTCAGCAGCTTCATGCAAATATTGAAAAGGAACTGAGAAAGTATTGAACCACTATAAAGCAGTGGACATGAGCTGGGCTTCCTGCTCCCTGTCAATACTGATTGAGACTGGACCTGGAGATCCATCAGATATATAGAAAACTCCTCAGTGTGGCCCTGAAAATGGTCCATAGGGTCACCTTTACCCAAGAGGGATCAGGTAAACAGGGCCATTGAAATAAAAACTTGAGAGATTTATTTAAAATATCAGATGAAAGTATTTAAAGAAATATAAGCAACAACCTCCAATATTTCAAGAAAAAGACAAATACTAAAATAGAGATTAGTGTCTAGGGACAATGGAAAGGAAAGAAAAACTCAGTTACTGAGAGGTTCTGCTTCATTTTTTTTAAATGTTGTATTTTTTTCAACATTTGTTTTGGTATTTCATTTTGCTGTATCTATACTAATTTATTTATTTATTTATTTGTTGGTATTTCTATGTCGCCTCATTCCCACAGGACTCCAGGTGGCTCACAACAAACAATCACAATAAAACAGTCATAAAACATTTAAATATAAAACGATATAAAACTATAATTTAGATAAATAGCTAAAAACCTTAAAAAATTTAAAACTCACTACTGTTTTTAAAACCCATGTGGACTGGTACAATGTCTGGGTCTGCAAGTTATTTTCAGGATAGGACCCACCCATTGTTATGCACATATACTAGTTACTTTTAAATACATTTGACATTATAGGAAGCTATCTGTTTCACATGTGGGCAGACAAGCCTTGCGGAATGTTAATTAAAATAAATGAAGCAGTTGATTTGCATCTATTATTAATAGGTACTCAGACCGAATGCCTTCTTTGGATGCCGTTGCTGCTGCTTCTGTGTCTAGATCAAACTTTAAACTGCCAGAATGAAGCCACCTTCTTGGTTTTGTCATTGGCCAAAAATAAGACATTCTTGGTACATGTTTCTTATAGTAGCCAACATACTAGTAGATGGGCTGGGTTCTGTTTACACATTTACACAGTGTGTTATTATCTGCTAAGAGCCTTCACGTGACATATTGATTTTACACTTAAGTACACCAACCCTCAACCTATTCAGGGTCCTCCAGGTACTATAAGGGAGATCGGATCCTTCAGCCAGATCCTCCTTTGCTAGATGGTCTTCTTACTCCATCTTTTAATTTGATTTTGTTCTTGTGTACCCTCAAGAATGTTTGTTCGTGCCATGAAGCTGTTCCTAGATCTGGCTTGGGCCCATTCAGAGGATGTCAAGAATCATTCTCTTTAGTTCTCTCAGCGTCTGCTGCTCTCAGTTGCTATAGGTTTGAGACATCCTGTCCCTGCTTTATTGATGGCAATATCAACTTGTTTCGCATGTGCAGATGTGCCCCACACTGGAGCAACATGCTCTACTGCAGAGACACTCAAGGCCAAAGCTGATGTGCACAACATAGATGGTTGAGCTCCCTTGATGGTGTAATATGGTCTTAATTCTACAAGTGCTACCATAGGCTTTCCAGCTAGCTCATCAATAATTGATCCTTGTGCGGCCACTGCTGTATTGTCCGCATACATGAATAGACACGTGTTGTTGGGAACTGGTTAATCAATTGTATATATGTTATGCAATGTTGGAAACAATACACTTCCTTGTGGCAGCCCGTCCTTCTGCATCTTCCACTTCTGTTCTTACCATTCAGTGTCACGTAAAATCTCCGGTTCTGGAGGAAGCTTTCTGATGCAGTTGATCCATTTCTGCAAATGACAATAGCCAAACATTTATACCGAACCTAGCGAGATTATTCGTTTTAGGTAAAATGTAAAAACTGAAAATGAACATGTGCCTTACTTGACAACAAACTTAACTCCTTTCAAAATTTGTTACTTTTGCCAGCCCTACGATTCTTCTGCATAAATAAAGATTAAGATTTAACAGCGTTTAAATGGAATCATACTCATTTAAATAAAAATGAAAAATCGCTTTTCAGAGTGAGATGGTCAGCATATAAATTTAATAAGTAAATAGTAATTCAGATTTTAGGTGAATATGCAATTGACCATAGAGCTTTTAGAGCATGTACCTTGATACCTATTGCTCTGTTGTCCTCATTCACCAATTCCAAAACATTTCATCTTCAAGGCTCATTATAACATTGCATAAAATGGCAGATAATTAACATTTTATTTGGACGTCCATTCTTAACTGTGCTTGAAATCCAGGAAATGTTCTAAACTAAACATGATTGCCACTTACTGAAGTGTCACAAATTGAAGAGTAAATGTGTGGTTTCCCTTGTTGCCTTCTCTTTTCCCATTATCACCTCCTTCATGGAAGTTGAAAACAATGAAATGAAATGATACAACGTTCAGCAAGCTGGCTTTGAGGAATTGTACTACTTTTCCCATCAGTCTCATATTATTTCCTTGCAACACAGCACTGTTTGGCAGTAGCCACAAAGGAGGAAGATTACAACTGAATGCAGGGGTTTTATTTCGTTTCTTACCAATTTTATGTCAGATAATACCTTACTAGAAAATTATAATGTCATGCAGATTTAGTTTTCTCTTCTGAGCAACTTAATTGAAGTAACTCATAGAGCCAGAATTGTGTTGATGGCATAATTACTTTTTGCCTGGATTTTTAGCTCCCTTCCAGTCCATTCTAAAGGCAGTGACCAAATAGATTCTGTGTTTTTTGCAGCTATTTACTCTTAGCAGAGACCATTAAATCTCTTCATGGTAGATAATAGAAAAGAAAGAGAAGTCACTGCAGTAATAACAAGTACTAGATATAATCAAAATATCAGTGAAACATTTTGAATAATATATATCATATGAACCTATAGTGTATGGATATTACATTTCCCATAAAAATGAATGCAGGTTCTGTCTGCACATTATGGGATTTTTGTTTATCAAGTGATCTCAGGTGAAATCTGGGATTCTGAAGGCTTCTCCTAAGACCGTGATGGGAAACCTATGGCACATGTGCCAGAGGTGGCATGCAGAGCCCTCTCTGGGCACACGAGCCATCGCCCCAGCTCAGCTCTGTCGTGCATGCGCGCTTGCACCTCCTGCCGGCCAGCTGATATTCAGGTCTCTGTCACGCAAGCGCAGGGACGCATGCACGGGTATGCATGTGTGGGGATGCATGCGTGCATGATGTGCACATGCGTGGGGGCGTGGGGCACATACATGGGGGACGAGCACATATTGCGTTTTGGGGGTGCCGACGCACACACTTTGGGCACTCAATGCCTAAAAGGTTAGCCATTACTGTCCTAAGACCTTGAGTGCTTTTAGTATGAAGGCAGCTTGATGATTGTTTGTTTGAATATATCCCACCTTTAAAATTTTACAATAATTATAGATTCATAGCTAAGGCAGGACTTGAACTTATGGTTTCTTGCTTTCTAGCCTGGTGCCTTAACCACTAGACCAAACTGGCTTTGTAAATGTACATTTATGTCTTATGTCCTGAAACCTCTTTTGTCGTTACTTCTTTAAAGCAACAGAAGTGGATGATTCTAGAAAGAAAGCAAGGAACATTTCAGTTTTCCCTCTGTCCATCATAAAGCTTTTCCTGTATCCATCTGTTTTTTTATAGACTCATATTTTCTTCCAGGCTAATATTTATATTTTTGTTTTGCTTTGCTTTGTAATCATACTTACATTAGTGGTGTAATAATTAGTAGTTAGCTATAAATCAGCCACTTTACAATCCCAGCATAGAGATCTTGATAGATCACAGAAATTTATAGTTTGGTTTATAAGTTAAGGGAGATAAATGCCAGGGGGAGAAAGATATTGAGAATATTCTGCAGAAGCTTAACATTTTTAAAAGCCATTTGTTTCTATAATTTCTGTTTCTTAAGCCAGCAGAATGAATTGCTTCAAGTGGCACGTATTAAACAATTACATTGTTCTATCATTGTTGATTATTTTTAGAATGGGTAACATCTTTCTTTGTGTTTCTAGGAAAATATTCTCACAGACGACATCAGAATATCAGATTGGAAAGAGCAGATTTTCCAATCTCATTGTGTTTTGCTGGCAAAAAGCTGCCAGGCTGCAATGGAGCTGGCAAAGCATGCTGTAGGGATTCAGAAGATGGCGTTTAAGTATGGGAAGCACATGTCCATGTGTCACAAGGTATGACTTCCCTCTTCTTTAAAAGCTTCCCGAATGGCCAAGCAGCCAGCATCCTTTTTCAAGAAGCATGTCTTTCTGTAGATAATATGTTTCTTAAAAATGCATGCAGGCACACACACACACACACACACATTTAGTTCATTTGTGACTAAACTGCATGGAAAAATACTTATATGAAGTATTTAGCATATCACAGCATTCATTTCCCTGTGCTAAGTTGATTTGATATACTTTCAGCCTTTCAAACTGAGACAGCTGTCAAAGTAGCCAACTAATCCCAGGAAGCTAATGTGAGCGAATAGGAGGAGTGAGCAGAAGGTTTATAGGGAGCTCAGTATGGAATTAGAGAGATTTGGGGAGTTATGATAGCTGGCTGAGCATCTGTGGAAGGAGACAAAAGAAGGGACTTGGCCGCCCTGGAAATTCTCAATATATTTATCTAGAAAATTGCATCCCATCTTATTCATAGTATGTATGGGAAGTAATAACTGTAATGTTAACAACAAACAAATGAAACCATCAACATAAAGATTCAGTTAAAATATTCGAATAATCATATCTTAATAGCTGTGTAAAGATCAGCTGACATTTGAATGAGTGTTGGAGATGTTGGCCATTTCCAAAAGAATGATTCTTCATGAAGTAATTTCTGCCCTTATTTGGTGATTTTTAATAGACACTTGCTCCAATATAGTACCCACTCACTCACCCACTCCCAATTTGGTAAGTAAGAGACCAAAGCAAACTGAAGTTGAAAGGTTTAATTATAAAACAGGGAGAGAGAAAAAGGAACAACTGTGACCATTCTGGGTAAATGGAACCATTTCTCTTCTTCTACTCTTGCTTTTTGGCCCTCCTGTTGCTCTGACAACGGAGGCCTTTCTCTTCCTTTCCCAAGCAGACATTGGGAAGGGAAAGATGGCTATCATCACATTTTAACCTAGTCTTGAGAGCCAACGTAAGGGGGCTGCAGCATTTGCAGCTCCGTTGGTTATTGCCGTCACAATAAGCCCCTGGCTACAGTCACCTTGCCAATCTTCTATGCTGCCAGTTCCTAATTCTTGTTGAATTAGTAGCTATATGTGATCTTGCCTCCACCTTTGAATGCTCAAGGTTGAGCAGACAAGGGAAGAGAAGCCAAACAGGGCTGATGAGAGACAACATTGATTGCTGCAGAGATTGACAGAAGAGAGATTGTGTATCCATGGTCGAATCTACCAATCTAAGGCATAGACAGTCTCCTCTACAGATATCTTGAATAGGACATAACTTGGAGTTTACAGCTACCATATTTTGACCATATTCTGGACAACCATTAGATGGCAGCAATGAGATAGAAATGTCTAATGTCTGGACTTTTGCAGCCCAGATCTGGAAGCTTCAATAAATGACAATAATACCAAAAATTCCCTTTCTTAATTGTTCCACTGCCCTACATGCTGGGAAGAAACAAAGTTATATGCGTGAAAATATATAAGGTTGTGTCATGCTGCCCATCTCGCTATCAAGGGACTCTGGATGGCTTATATGCAGTGGTGGGTTTTAAATTTTTTTAACAACTGGTTCTGTGGGCGTGGCTTAGTTGGCGTGGCTTAGTGGTCATGTGACTGGGTGGGTGTGGGCAACTCGAAATCACTCACAGCAAGGTGGGACGGCACCGGTGCAAAGTATTTCATGCATACACAGACACGAATACTTTGTCTATCACCCCCCCCCCCCACACACACACACACAAGGACTGTTTGTTCATATAGGGACTCTGCAATTTAATTTCGGGAGAAGCAGCTAGATCTCGTGGTGAATCCAGGTCAGACTGAGCTCACAGCCCTCCTTCCCTGAAACTGAAACCTTGAGACCCAAGTGAGTCTCTCCCAGCCTGGATGAGAGATTGTGGTTTTTGGGCAATAAGTGGAAAAGAGCAACTGAACTCAGGAGGGAAGCAATAAAGGAAAGAACAGAAGACTTTGAGAGGAGAAGGAGAGGAGAGGATCCAATAAGAAGGAAAGGCGGACTCACTCAAAGGCTCTTGCGGAAAGTCATTATCCCTTGAAAGTGGAGTTGTCAGAAGTAAAATGCCCCTTATCCGCTCATAGAATCCCTCCATTAAATATAATCTTGACTGCCAGAGTCCTTGGAGAAAATGGTAAAGAAAACTGCCCCAGGAAGCTGCAACCACCTTCGGCCAAAAAGGCACAAGGGGGGCTGGTGGGTGGGGTCTCTGGGAGGGGCCTAGCAAGACGCATTGGCAGGAAGGGCGCTCACACACCGGGTGCAGCCAGATCAGCTGCGGGCTCAACTTGGCTGGCGATCATCGGAGGGATCGCTGCTTGCTGAGGGCAGCGTCTGCCTGGGACCCTGCAGCTCCCCCTTCCTCGGTGCCAAAAGACAGCCAAGGGGCGCGGTCAGATTTCGGAACAGGGGAACTTCCATCCCACTTCCATCCCTGATGTTTACAGAGGTCTTATTCTATTTATATAGTGTTGTGCATGTTCAGGTTCTCACCCGCTTCTTCAAAATATGCTTCTTGTTAGATTTTAATCAAATAGACATAGGAACAGCTTGAAAACCCCCAAATAGTGTGTATTGGTACAAAGCATTTTATCTTGTCTTTTGCAATCTTCACATAATATTAGTTGTTGTTAATGCATTTCCTATGGATAACTACTCTTAACTTCATGATTTTAATCCCCTTCTTTCAGCTAAATGCTGATATTCAGCCGTTTATTGATGGAAATTCGAATGATTCCCTGCCATTTAACTTAAATTCTGCTCCTATAGTATTTCATCAAGAGTTTGTTGGAAGAGAAGTCTGGATTAAGCAAATTAAAGAGGTAAATAGGTAATTACATCTATAGTGGCTATGTTTGTACATCTTACAAAATCATAATCATCCCTTCATATTAATTTGTTTTAAAAAAAAACATAGTTAACATTAACCACAGCTATAGAGTCTGAATCCAACTATTCAGTTCCATAAAAGGTATTATTGTTATAATTCTCTTTTTTCTTCCATTTGAAGAACACTAAGCATTTATAAAAAGAAACAGTTTTCCTATTTCTGCATGTTTATTATTTAGTAAAACTAGAAATTAAATGTGCTACTGTTGAGTGTGTTTATGTGCATAAAGTCTATGATTCTTATGGTAATTTCTTTTTAAAATTCATCCGGTTAGACTCAATTTTATTAAAATACAAAAATAAATGTAATTTTAAATATGCTTGCCTTCCCTACAGTTTTAGTTTTACAATAATTGAATATTTCTAGCATAAAGCAGAGGGAATGAGCTGCTCATGCATATATGATTATAATTCAAAACACAGCTGGTTGGGCACATGTTAGCCTACTGGCTTTGATATTATTGCTTATCTTATGATTGTGGTTCCTTCCCAAAAGCTATCTCAATAGAAGCATTTTAATGTTAGCTTCGATATAAGTTGTTTAATACATGAGTCTTTCTTCAATGGATAGTTTAAATGGGAAATAGAGTGAAGCACCCCACTTTGCTCCCTTCCTTCTTTTCTTCCCAGGGAGCCCTTCAAAAAGTTGGACAATGTGTATTTTCTACATTGCAAGCCCTGTCTTTCTGTAAGGCTGATCCTTCAGAGCTGTATTTGCTACTATGGGTTACATGCAGAGGTGGATGTAATTTGCTTGCTCCCGTTCTTTCTCATGAGACTGTAATTGCATAGAGGAAAGTAATGCGGAATATGGCTAAGGGCCATGCTTCATTGATCCATAAACTCATCACAGTCTTTCTCAAAAACAAAAGAAAGAATTCCACTTGAAGGGTAGTTGTAAGAACTCGTTTCTTTGTGCAGCGTGTATCATGTCCACTCTCTGAAAGATGTCAGTAGAACAGAAACCAGTAGACACCTGACATGGCAAATGTGATGATAAATCCGATGAAAAAATATATGGGTTTTCTATTTAGCACAGGGGCGCGATGGCTCAGTGGTTAAAGAAGCTGAGCTTGTCAGCTGGAGAATTGATAGCCCAGGTTTGAGATCCGAGCTTCGCGCAATGGGGTGAGCTCCCGTTACTTGCTCCAGCTCCTGCCCACCTAGCAGTTCGAAAGCATGCAAATGAGAGTAGATTAATAAGTACCACTTTGGTGGGAAGGTAACAGTGTTCTGTATGCCTTTGATGTATAGCCTAGCTGTGCTGGACACACGGCCACGGAAATTGTCTTCAGACAATGCTGCTCCCGAGGCCAAGAAACGGAGATGAGCACTGGGCCCTAGAGTTGGGCATGACTGACAGGAAAACCTTTACCTATTTAACACAACATGTTAGATTTTTCTTAGAGTTTTGTGCAGCTTATGATTTACAGGCTTGTAATAATATATTTTTATTTGTTTTTCTTACCTGGTTTAAGACTCAAGGCAAAGAAGACTTAATAGACTATAGCAAGGTGAGTAGCTAAAATACGTCTTCATTCTAAAGACTTGTTAACTTTTATGTTTGAAGGAATATATGAATGAGCCTTGCTATTACTATTATAGTATTTCATCTCAGATTTCAATCACAAATTGCCTCGTAAAGCAGCTTATAACAATTACAGTACAATGTGTGTGATATAGATATATAAACTGCAATAATGGGGCAGTATTGGATTTTCAGTCGAGTCTGATTTCAGGCATGATAGACTCAGAACTAGATGCACTTACAAAGGAGCACAGCAATCAGGTGTACAGCCAGCAAATATTCCTATATCCAAGTGTGTTTCTTATTGCTTCTTATTACTGATGCAATTATTGTTGTTCTTGTTTTTAGAAGGCTTATTAGGATTAGATTTGAGAGCCTTTAGGCTAATTATATTCTAATAACTTACTTTTGGGGAAACTTTGTAACTTCAACTTATATGCATCGCTACCAGAGATATTCTCTGCCAATTATATTTGCCAGTCCCCTATCCCAGAATTTAACTGTAACAAAAGAGTGGTTATAGGAAGAGCTTCCACTCGGTTGGACTTGCCTGAATGGACATATGCATTAAAATATCTGCTGCTTCACAAAATTTGGTAACGGAACCATGTTGCTGAATCTCATTTGAAAGTCTCATTTTCCAGATTCCCCAGAGAAAAGCAGGTTGTTGTAGATCAACCTGCTGCTATTTTTTGTGACCCTTTCTCATTGTTAATTTTGCCTTTGAGTGCTAAACTTAAGGGCACCTGGAAGACAGACAGAAGGCAAGTGTTTGAGCCCTAGTTATCAAGGCTTAAGGATCAATAGAACTATGGAGTCTATAACGGCCTTAAGGCTTGTTGAATTTGCTAGTATAGCCAGATGATATACAGATAGTCCTCGACTTACAATTCTTTTTGTGATTGTTCAAAGTTAAAACGGCACTGAAAAAAGGGACTTATGACCATTTTTCACACTTATAACCATTGCAGCATCCATATGGTCATGTAATCAAAATTCCGATGCTTGGCAACTGACTCATATTTATGATGGTTGCAGTGTCCCAAAGTCATGTGATCACTTTTTGCAATCTCCTGACAAGCAAAGTCAAATGGGGAAGCCAGATTCATTTAACAACCTTGTTACTAACTAAACAACTGGAAAGAAAGGTTGTAAAATGAAGCAAAACTCACTTCAAAATTGTTTCACTTAGCAATGGAAAATTTGGGCTCGGATGTGGTCATAAGTCAAGGACTACCTGTATAAATTTTGAGCCTGTGCTTATCAGTATCCAAACTATATCCTCTGTAAGTACACACTGAAAACTACAAATAACTCTTTGAGAAGGCCACCGTAGTGAACTGTAATGTGAATGCCTTGAGTAAATATTTTCTGCCCTACATACAAAACGTGCTTCATATAGTAGTTAGATATACCATCCCAAGCATAGCATTTATAGGAATGTATAAAATATAATACTTTTAACAAGGACATTTAGTTAGGACTATTGTTTTTGTCACTTTGCTTGAGTTTTATATATCTTAAGGTTCAAATGCTGTCTAATACTGTAGGTTTGTATCTCTTACTAATGTTTAATTGTCTGGTTTGAACCTTGTTGATGGAAGTTGAAGCAATTTTACAATTCTTTTTTTTTGCCATTAACATTTTTATTGGGTTATAAAGAATTGTAAAATACAAAATACGAAGTGAATAGGAAAGCAGTGGGTAGGGAAAGGAGAAGGAGAAATGAGGAAAGTTAAGAAAAAAAAAAGAAACATTGACTTCTGACTCACTCTGTTACAGTAAAATAAGGCATTAACATCAAATCACAACTTTTTGCTTTTTCATAATAATATGAACAAGCAATTTCTATAAAGAACTATCAGTATAATCGTGAAAAACTCAAAGTCAGTGTTTCATTCTTTTCCACATCAAGCCTGAAGTTCAGTCTCCATGTGGAAACAAAAGTACTTACGTTCTTTTCTTTAATCAGAGTGGTCAGTTTTGCCATTTCAGCCAACTCCATCAACTTCTGCAACCATTCGTCCATAATAGGAATCGAAGTGTCCTTCCACTTTTGTGCATACAATAGTCTTGCAAATGTCAACATATATAATAACAAAGTGGCAAATTTTTTCTCTAGTTCTTTTTCCATTAAATCCAAAAGAAAAAGTTCTGATTTCATTTTTATCTCCATTTTCAAAAAAAATTGTATTAAAATATGAATCATAGTTCAAATTTTTTTTGCTTTATCACATGTCCACCATAGATGATTAAAAAATCCCCTCTTTACTTTTACACTTCCAGCATTCATTTGACATACCTTTATATCTATACCTTAGATAACTTATCTGCTGTTAAATACCAAAATTTAACCATTTTACAATTCTTATTGTGGGGCAGGAAGAAAGCATGCTTACGATTTAAAATACACATGGGGAATCCATGAGATTCATAATCTATATGGATAATAAACATGTTGAAATTGGGATGGAACTTCTGTGTTATGATTAATAATGATAACACTGTATTGTTCTATAAAATACCCTGCTATTGTTCTCACAACAAAAATAAAGGAAAGGGAAAGTGTTAACTCTGCACAGTTAATCACAATAAGGATTACTTGAGACTGTAATCAATCCTATCATCTATTTTCAGTTTGATACACATGATGCTATTGTGGGAGATACATTGAGATCTAGAGTTTCTCTTGGCAGGAATGCCAAATATGTCAATAACCAACTGCTACCTCACAATAAACACGAGAAACTCAAAGCCAGGTGTCCATTAAGCTGTGGAAAAGGCAGGAGAAAGAGTTACTGGCTTAAATTGGGAGGGTGTGAATAAGTGTTGCACCTACATTTTATAGCAGACAGTCAACTACCAGTAATTTAATTTGCACACTTCAGTCTAGTGTGCAATAAACATTCTTAGTTAGATCTGCCATGTCAAATGTCCAGGCAATTTCTGCTGAATCAGAGTTAGTTCAAGGAGAGACCTGAGAGCTAGTTTGCCCCATGCTGAAGTTCTTCTTCCATAATATAGAATTTTTTAAATTAACAAGTTCTGACTTGGATTGCCCACTCCAAAAATGTAAAGTCCCATTGCTCTTTCATTCCAACGTGTCCTTTGTATTCTGCAGGATCCTTTTTCTATAGATGATTTTAGCTCACTTCAAAAGTCCACTTTAGTTACTACTATGAGAAGCCATTTGATGGAGCTGCTGTGGCTCACTGGTTAAAAGCAGTACTGCAGTCTACTCTGTAGACTTTCAGATCAGCAGTTTGGCTGATCGAATCCCACCAGCTCCAAGGTTGACTCAGCCTTCCATCCTTCTGAGGT
>JANHJO010006597.1:263558-275463 GCA_032468235.1 Pseudoxyrhopus heterurus | reverse complement strand
AAATGACCAGCTGTCTGCAAGGAATATAAATCCTTCCTTTCCCCACCATCCAGTCAGAGCTGAAGAAGCTTCTTGGATGAGAAGTGAAACATCTTCAAAGAAAAAACAAGAGAGCCTCTTGAAAAAGCACCTTTGGGATTTTAGTCTGACAGCAGAAAGATGCTTTTAGAGCACACAAACCAGAGCACATGCCTGCAACTCCCTAAACCACAATTATTTTTTCCTAGGATCATGCAACAGGATAGGACAGCTGTATGCCATTCCAGTAAAAGGCATCATTTCTTGAAGTATTTGCCGGCAGAGCACCTTGCAACTGCACACTCTGAAGCACCGTTTTGCCTTCTAATTGAAACTGCTGCACAACCCAGTTTGTTGTAGCTGTGAGGTGTTGATACAATTACTGTGTGTGACACATTTCTATAACGTTACTTGGATCTTAATATGTACCACATGTCACTTTAGAAAAATGTTTTTCTGTTCCGAAAATAATGGATTTTTACTTAATTAATTAAATTTACTGAATTAAAAATAAAGGGGTAAATGGAATTGTGAGGATTTTTACTGAATTAAAAATAAAGGGGTAAATGGAATTGTGAGGAGAGAAATGGATTGATTAGAACATTTCTTTTCCTAACTTTCGACCAAATTTCTCTCCACTTTTTATGTCTTCGCTTTAAAATTCACACTGGCTTCAAGGAAAACAGGTGATAATCTTCACAAATATCATGACGCAACTCTGCATCTTTCACTTTGTTTCTCAACTGCCTTATGAAGGTTTCTTCTATACTGTACTGGACCCTGAGAATCCTAGCTCAGTTTGATGTGGCAGTACCACACTATTTTTTCCTAGTCTAGGGGTGATTTCAGCTTTTTCTCTCAAATAGCTTTCCTAACATGCTATATTTGTTAGCTGAATGTACCACTCTTCAGAGAGTAAAGAAGAAAATATTTTCTGATTTATAAGAAGTCAATAGATGTTAATCTGAAGTAAAACTTATACATTTATATAGAGGCATTAATTTTATATCCCTCAGTTTAGAAATAGCAGTTTTTGTTGCTCATCTGAACATGAGAAAAATCATGTATCGGGTTTTCGGTTCTACTGAACTATGAAATAGCTGAAAAGCTATGCAGAATCTTCAGGATGCGTACTGTTTTCTGAATTTCAAACAAAGCATCACTTCTATATTGTGTACTTCTGTACTTAATTTTGATTTCTTTTCCTGCCAGTGTTGTTTCCAATCTTCCTGTAATTCCTTCCCTCCCACATATAACTGCAATAAAATAAAAATAAATGTGCTTTTGTTATCTTATTGCTGAAATAGGTACCAGTGAAACTGCAACACAAAATTAGTTCTGTCTCCAGTATCATTTTGGAAACATTTTAGCTTCCGATGATCAGCATATCCTTGAAGAAAGCACAAAATGCATTTATACAATTTCTTACTTGAAATTTACTGAGCTACAATTAACAGAATTTCATTTTAATATGGTAACGTAAGTTTTTAATTCACACATTTTCTCTTGTTTTTTAGCATTTCCTTAACTAGTTGATATGCCCTCATAATTTATGTACATAAAGTATCTCTGCATCTTTCTAATAGATGGGCCATAAGAAGGATGAAATCCAGCCAAAATCTTCCGTCAGCTGCGTAAGAAGCAGGGTGATTTTTAAGGTACTTTCACTAAAGAGAAGAAATGTGCTTTGCAGCCAATGAGCTAAATTAAAATCAGACATGAATTTTGATACAAGG
This sequence comes from Pseudoxyrhopus heterurus, assembly GCA_032468235.1. Taxonomy (NCBI): domain Eukaryota; kingdom Metazoa; phylum Chordata; class Lepidosauria; order Squamata; genus Pseudoxyrhopus; species Pseudoxyrhopus heterurus. The sequence goes on along the minus strand of JANHJO010006597.1, from coordinate 273,709 downwards.
CCTCATGTCTATTCTAATGAGCACCTGAATTGCCATAAGATTACATGTTCATGGAAGACAATATGCAGAGCTGCACTGCACATGACGTAAACAGTAACTCCCATCTATTTCTGTTTTAGAGCTTTATACTCTCACTGGGTTTTCAAGTGAGAAAATACATGGCAATCTCTTTCAGTTATCCAGTCAGGTGGCACACTTGTTTTCCTGATATACATGATTCAACTGTAACAGTACCCCCTCTATTTTTATAACCATCTTATGCATGAAGGGATTCTGCTTTATACAAGTGAAAATACAGTGGCCAGCAGATTTAGCTACATTCCATACTGCCACCTCTGGATAAAGAGGAAAGCAAATAGAAATGACTTATTTCAGTTTTCATTCTTGGAAATGGAAACATACTATTAATCCATCTGTAAATAGCTAGTGATATTGCAAGTCACAAAAATATTCTAAAAGTAATTTTTCCCCTTAGCATTTGAGTTTCTGGGTCATGTGGTTAAGCAACAGCCAAGACAATTTAAGATCAGGCTTTCCTTTTATTTATTTCTCATAGGAACAATATTTTATTTCCTCCCCCTCTGAAATGAAAACGGCATACAGCAAATGAAAGTCATGGAACAGAAGTAGTAATGTTTATAGTAAGGAAAGTGGCATGCCATCAAATAATCTTTTTAAAAAACTTCGTTTAACAAAAAATTATATATACAATAAATGTGATTGCTCACAACAAATCAATCACAACATGCAATTCACTTATTCACTTCAATACATCCTGCTTGGGCACCTTTAAGTTCTTCCAGCGCCTCAACACCACTTTGTATTTATCGTTCTCATTCTTCTCAGATGCTTTCCTTAAAACAACTCGCATAACTACGGCTGTTTCTGTTTCTTTGTCTTCTCCAAGAATGAGATCCAAGGTATCACCAACCTTTACCTGAAGAAGAGGGACGGAAGGGGGGGGGGGGGAGGAACAAAAAATTAGTCCATTTTTTTTCCTTGAGCGACTGAAAAACTTGCCTGACACATTGATCTGAATGCTTTCACTCCCACCATTTTGAAGCTTGGAGGAAAGCTGCCAAAGATGACTGTTTAATAGGTCTGCTTTTTTGTGGCATAAATTACATGATTCGAGGATGTTGTGGTGCCTTAAGAATGTATGCATGCATAGGAAAAAGTTATTGTAAACCCATTATCAGACATTTCTAGTCCATGAAATTTAAGAGCCACAATAAAGAAGCTACAGCAGTAATATGACACAACATAAACCATATACTGCACCCATGAGTCCACACTTGGAGTACTATATCCAATTTTGATCACTAAGATGCAAAGAAGATGCTGTAATTCTAGAAAGCACAGAAAAGAGCAACAAAAAGGGATCTGGAGACTAAATTCTACAATGAAGAGTTAAGGAAACTAGGTGTGTTTAGCCTAACAAAAGGTTTAGGGATGACATGGAGGGGCTTGACTTATTCTCCGAAGCACCTGAGGGCCGGACAAGAAGCAATGGCTGGAAGCTTAGCAAAGAGAGATCCAACCTGGAACAAAGGAGAAATTTCCTGACAATAAGAACAATTAATCAACGAAACAACTTGCCTCCCGGAGTTGTGGGTGCTCCATTGCTGGAGGTTTTTAAGAAAAAGACAATCATGATATATTAAGGTCTTCTGCCTTGAGAGGTGGGTTGGACTTGAAGACCTCTGAAGTCCCACCCCTATGATTCTATTTTACTATTCCCATTCAGTTCCGCTCTATAGTTTACAAACCACAACAGCTGGGTTCATAGAACCAAGCAAAACTCCTTATGATGTACAGCAACATGATGTGTGTCTGTTACCTTGCCTGTAAAATGGTGATGGGTCAAATCAACACAGTTCCAGATCATGGGAAGAATGGATGGCAGTGTAAGATTGGTAGGATGTGGCATTGAGTAGTTTCTCTTCCCCCATTGCCAGAATTCCTTTACTGATTTTCAAAATAACATAGAATTCTTACTCTAAGAATCGAACATCATCTCTACTATAATGTGCTTAACTTAATAATTTCCCCATAAGAATCAAAACAAAACGTGGGCTGTTTTCAGCCGGCAGAGTGCTGCAGGAGGACTGGATTACAATTATGTGGCCTCAAGTAAGTGCCTGATCTGGATAGAAAACAAGCAACATCCTATGTTAATACTACAGTTTAATGCCAGATTTTACACACTGTAGGCCCATTTAATCTACAATCAACAATCTATAATTGACAGCCATTTTTATTTACTATCCTGGAAATTTACCTCTGCTGTTAGATCTTGTATTATCATGTTATTTATGCTATTGTGTTTTTATTATTAGTTGAATAATAAAAATATAATGGGGTATAAATTTAGAAATAAAAAATTGAGTGGAGTATGAAAAATAAGTAATAAATGTTTGCCCAGTAATATCTGGTAGAAGAAATAGGAAAATGATTATAATAAAGAACTGTGGAAAGAAAGAAGACAAAAAAATGCATCTTGAGCCTGTGTCAAACACTCACCATGGCCACGCCCACCCTGGCCACACACACCACCACCACCCCGTCCCTCTAAGGTCAAACACAACCCTGATGTGGCTCGCAATGAAATCGAGTTTGACACCCCTGAGTGTCTTCTCTCAGCCCTAGGAAGAAAGCAAGACTAAACTATTTCCAAAATCTTTCCAAGAAAAACTGCTGGGACTAATTTTAGCAGTCACCAGTACTCAAGACAGGCTCAAAGACACACACATACACACATAAAAAATGTATGCATGAGACAGTGTACATGATAAATCTTACTTCACAGAAATGGCATCGGTCTTCAGTTCTGCTATCTGAACTCTGAGCAAGCACCACAACAATTGAAATTTCTCACTGCTCAGAACTGTGCTTGGTCTTTTATTATAAACTCACCCTAGCCATCTTTCTGTTTGGCAGGTAAACAACAGCTTAGCAAATCATGGCTTCACCATCTACTGGTTAAGATAAAATATGTGGTGCTAAGTAAATCTGATTGGTCTTTTCTCCTCCATATAGTTTGAAATGACAATGGCAAGATAGTACATTGATACCATCCATAGACTAGATAGATAGTCTAGATAGAAATCTGCAGCGCACACACTTTGCTATTTGCGTAATAAATGTCATCTGTCAGACAAAGCATGTATGATCATATTTTAGCAACAATGGGGAATATGTTTCAAAACTGGAGTATTGTGAAAGACAGACAGATCAAGTGTCTAGAAGGTGGCAGTTCTATGATCATAATTACCAAAAAAAAATGCTATCCAGTTTCTAAAATCCCAAGGAATACAGGTAACCTCAATTTACAATCACAGTTAAGCCCAAAATTTCCATTGCTATGCAAGACAGTTGTTAAGTGGGTTTGGCCCCATTTTATGACCTTTCCTGCCATAGTTGTTAAGTGAATCACTGCAGTTGTTAAGTTAGTATGGTTGTTAACCAAATATGATTTCCTCATTGACTTTGCTTGGCAGAAGGTTGAAAAAGGTGATCCCATGAGCTGGGACACTGCTAACATTATAAATACATGCCAGTTGCCAAGTGCCCGAATTTTGATTGTGTGACCACTAGCATGCTGCAATGGTCATAAGTGTGAAACCGGTCATAAGTCACCTTTTTCACTGCTTTGAACCATCACCAAATGAATGGTTGTAAGTTGAAGACTATCTATACAGCACTGAAATCCCACACATCAAATAGAAGGCATGTGATTGTGACAATACAAAACCAAACATTTTACTAAGCAAATGATCTGGGATATATATATATATATGGATTATTGTAGCTCAGGAGCTACATCTAATGTTTGAGCTTAGAAAATGTAATATCTACTAATTTCATGCATTCAAGCTAGAAGAAACAGAGGATATTATTAATCATGTTACATTTAGACAGGAGATCTCTAAGTTTAAACCCTTCTGGGCCTATCCAGGTCCTTTGGGCAACTTTCAGGTCTCTTGTTGGGTTTATGTGAAAATAAGAACTAAACAATATGGGCAACATATCAATTGAGCATTAAAGGAAACAATGAGGACCCACAGATGTATTCCAGAGGATTATTAGGTTTCAATTCATATTTCTTAAAACCAAACATTTAAAGGCTGTATTTAAATAGGAACCAACTTTCAACACATAAAATGCATTGTAAGCCATGAGTTCAAAGTATAATAAATTTTCACGAGGAAAACTTTTCTATGTGTGCTAGCTTATCAACAGCATTATCCATCAAATTTTCATTATTTCCCCAGAATTCATTAGATGTAGACAATTACTTTAAGAAGAAAAAAAAAGATGAATATTATTCAGGCACAATCTGTCTCAGGTACCAAGATCTGCATTATTACACCAGAGACTGCATCGCAGTCTGTTCCTATTCCCTAGGAATAAGTGTTCTATTAACTTTATTTCCAAATTTAATTACTATGTGAGGGAAATGTGTGATAAAGTATAGTACTAATATATGATATCTGAATATGAATGTATCATTTATGGACTGTAAAAATGTGAAATGGAGCAGATGCAGAGTACACAATTTCATGAGTTCATTGAGGGGATAGTACAGAGAAGACAAGAAATAAAGTTTATTTCTCTTGATTCGCAGGGAGATTTATTTCACAGGCTCTTCAAGCTCTTTAAGTGTCCAAGCTACCCATAAACACAACCTGTATTTGTAGCTACAGTTTTGCAAGAACTTGCAGAGAGAGTAGAAATAAAACCCACCCTTTACAGGCATAAATTAGAATAGGCCAAAGGTATTATAGAACATAGCCTGTTCTAGGTTTAAGTAGTGGACCTTGCTCAAAAAGTAGCATGCTGGACATGAGAATGCTAGGAAGAAGCAGCTATGTTCTTTTGCAATCATCTCCAAGAAACCTTCTACCAAATATAAACATTGATTATTTTACACACACAGCCCAGTTATTTGCCATATGATCAGAAAAGTTAACAAATGGAGCTCAGGATCAGAAGGAAAACTGTGAAGTACATTTTAATTGATGTGGTTGAACAGTGTAATAGTGTGTAGAAATGATGTTGTTGGGAGACAGGAGAAAGAGACTGGACAACTGTCATGGAAATAAGTATCTCAGCCCACAGAAGCAAGGAGGGCAGGGCAAATGTGTCAGAAGATACATACCCTCCCTAGTTTTCAAAATAAGAAAAAAGAGAGGAGAGGAGAAATACTTTAATCTTGCAAGATTCGGTTACTGTAACCTTACAATACAGGAAGTACTAGTAGTTGTGGTTTGAGCTTCTTGATTGGCCTACTTCAAAGGGCAGACAAAGACCAAGAGCATATTTCTTTTTAAATGAAATATTTGAGGTACAAAAATACAAGGGTGTATAAAATGGAAGGTGCTTTTATTCCTATTGGAGGTAAATTTTGGCTTTGGCCTGGACCCTAAACTAGCTGAGATTATTATTTTAGAAGACATTTCCATTTCTTATACTTTGCCTGCAGAAACTCTTATTGGAGTGACTGAAAGAATTATTTGGAAAATAGCAATAGCAATAGCACTTAGACTTATATACCGCTTTCCAGTGCTTTCCAGCCCTCTCTAAGCGGTTTACAGAGTCAGCATATTGTCCTCAACAATTTGGGTCCTCATTTTACCCACCTTGGAAGGATGGAAGGCTGAGTCAACCTTGCGCCTGGTGAGATTTGAACTGCCAAATTGCAGGCAGTCAGCAGTCAGTAGAAGTAGCCTGTAGAGAATTGCATTCTGACCACTGAGCCACCACGGCTCATAAATAAATTGTTCTTTCCATTGCTGTTTTGTTAATAGGTAGGTGCAAGAATATACAGGTAAACTTACAACCATTCATTTAGTGACCATTTGAAGTTACAACGCCAATGAAAAGAGAGACTTATGACCATTTTTCACACTCACGACCATTGTAGCATCCCCATGGTCATGTGATTGAAATTTGGACGGTTGGCAACTGACTCATATTTATGATGGTGCAACGTCCTGGGGTCTTGTGAACACCCTCTGTGACCTTCTGACAAGCAAAGGCAATGGGGAATTCACTTAACGACCATGTTACTAATTTAACAGCTGCAGTGCAGTGATTCACTTAACAACTGTGTCAAGAAAGGTCGTAAAATGGGGCAAAAACTCACTTAACAACCGTGTTGCTTAGCTATGGAAATTTTGGGCTCAATTATGGTCCTAAGTCAAGGATTGCCAGCAGAGAATGTAAAATTAACACAGCTCAGAAGGGAGTATAGGAAACAGAAAACTGGTTCACCATTAATGGAAAGAAGATGTAAGAAGACAAGATGCCAGATACGAATTTAAGGAGGATGCAAGTGCTCAGAATCAGAGTTAGAGACCATCAGCCTCTTTGTCATGGTGCTATTCATGAGCTACAATAAAGATTTAGTCCATGCTGTGTGTTATATTGCGTATAGCCAAGTCATTACTGCGAAGGGAAGCCTGACCTTATTCCTAGAGAGTGAGTCATCTTCAGCAATGGATATGTAATGTAACATTTTCCCTGTGTTCAATATCTGAAAAAGGAAGAGCGAAGGCCTCTGGCAGAGTCACATGGTTATGTCCCAACACTTCCTTTTTTGCTATTTAAAGATTATGGATTCCCCTATTGCTAAAATAATAACCACTGCTTAAAAAGTAGGACAACTAGGTCAGTTTTTCTCAGTGTCAACGAATTTAAGATGTGCGGACTTCATCTACCAGAAGAAAGTTGAGAAACCTTGAACTAGGTCCAGAAGGATTGGTTACCTGAAAACTTGTATCTATGATTAAGGAAAGAACTTGAAATACTACATTAGTTTTCAGATGACCAGTCCTTGACATAGAGATTTACAATAGTTCGTTTCGTGACCGTTTGAAGTTTTAACGGCACTGGAAAAAGTGACTTATGACTGTTTTTCACACTTATGATTATTACAAACACCCCCATGGTCATGTGATCAAAATTCAGATGCTTAGCAACTTGTTCCTATTTATGACGGTTTGCAGTGACCCTGGGATCATGTGTTCCCCTCTTATACCCTTCTGACAAGCAAAGTCAATGGGGAAGCCAGATTCACTTAACACCTGCGTTGCTAACTTAACAACTACATTGCTAACTTAACAACTACAGTGATTCACTTAACTTTCGTGGCAAGGAAAGCCGTAAAATGGGGCAAAACTCCCTTAACGCATGTCTCACTTAGCAACAGAAATTTTGGGTTCCATTGGGGTCATAAGTTGAGGAATACCCGTAGTTGTTGTAGCTGTGCTAAGCCATGAGTTAGTGTGTCTGGGCTCAGCCCAATGCATTCTGGGCTCAAGAATTAATTGTTCATAAATAGTAGAAACATCTCCTACCCTGCAGTATGTTTGACACAGGTGTATGTTCGTGGCTCCCTATAATGCAGCTTTATTTGAATGTGTTTTTATTTGAATGGGAGCACATTGTGGATGGTGTATCTCTTTCATGTGAATCTGCTGGCTTTTATAATTTGACAATAACAAACAGGCTGTGGTGAATCTCCTTGTCATGTTAATTTTCTAGCTTAAATTAATGCTGCAGTGGTGGTGGTGGTGGTGGTGGTGGTGGAGGAGGAGGAGGAGGAGAGGGTAAAACACAAGGCTGGATTTGTTCATTGTTCACTGCAAGAGACTTTTCACTTCCAACGGATGTTTGCATTCATATGCATGCGTAAAGACCCACCAAGCCACTGTGCCTTTTTTGAAAAATTCTGGCGTGAGTGAACCAGATCTGACCTTTTTGTGTGTGTGTATGTGCTGCTAAGGAATGCTTTTAGGGTACAAAATGTATTAATTGTAGCTAGATATGCTACAGCTAGTAATTTCTGCTTTTCTTTCTGGCAAGTGGGAGGAATTATTTAGCTTTAAAGATGGTTAGCATCTGTGTTCTTTGTTTCCTCTTTCTCTGTAAAAAAAAAATGCCTTCTCATCTCAAGTCTTATCAGATAGTGGGGCGGTCTCCTAAGGAAGGCCTAAGCACTTACTCAAAGCTTCTATTTTTATTGCTGTTTTGCAATAAAGGATACTGTGGTTGGTTTGGAAATCTCTCTTGCTGTTTGTCTACCACCTGCCTGGATCTAATCTTTATCCCCTTTATTCTAATCAATGCCATTATTTTGTACACCTATTGAGCGTTCGGTAGGCTTTTTTGGAGAAAAGGGGACAGGAAAAGCGAGTGTCGTGCAGAGAAGTTCAGCGTTTCCATCCCCCCTCTCTGATTCAATTTGATGAAAGAGAGAATTTCTTTTAAAAATGTTCAGCGAGGAAAGGATGTTAAGTGAAATTTTCATGCAAGGAGTGAAAAGCTAGCCAAAAGAGTTATGTGTGTATGTCACACACACACACACACACACACACACACACACAGAGAGAGAGAGACAGACAGACAGACAGACAGACAGACCGACCGACTTGCCTTGTGTTTTATTGTACAGTCACATCTGTAATGGTTAACAGTATTGCTGGCTTCCTACTTCCATTAAACCTCAAAGATAATGTGAGAAAATGCAAACAATATCAAATATTTGAACTAGATGCTGGGTGTTGAGAAAACCATACAAAGGAAATAATGTATTAGGATAAGAGTGGTAATAGAAAGTGTGTATGTGTGTATGTACGTATGTATGTATGTATGTGTGTATGTATGTATGTGTGTATGTGTGTGTGTGTGTCTGTCTATCCATCTATCTATCTATCTATCTATCTATCTATCTATCTATCTATCTATCTATCTATCTATCTATCTATCTCAATTGGTATATTTGTAAGTCAGTAGAACTCTTTTAGTATCCTAGCTCTCAGCTTTAAAACTAAATACACATATTAAAAATAAATAAATATTCTTGACAACCGTCAAGTCCTTCTAAAAACCCAGAGGACAATTTTGTCCCCATTCTTTTGGTTTCTGCTGTACTGTTATTTTCTGCTTCTACCTTCTGCTTTTGCAAGGAATTTTGAAGAGGGAGAGGTAATGCTGTGGCATGTACTCCCAACACTGGAGAAGTTATGTACTTGAGACCTGATAAAATCATTACAGGGAAAGGAATTGGTCATGGGGTTGCCAGCTTCCTTTTCCAAATTACCATTAAGGAGATAAAGTGGTTTTGTGTTTATTCAACAAGGTTTCCTACTGGGTATCTAGATGAAAGGAAAGGAAGGGGGAGAGAAGGGATTGAAGAAGCAACGTGAGCTTGAATTGGCTGGAGACCTTGCAAAATACATCTGAACTCTTCTCTTAAAGCTCTTCTTTACACATGTAAAGAAGTTGGGGAGCATGTTGAGAATTAGTCAAAGTTCAAAACCCCTCAAGCCCCATTGGGGTCCAGGCAGGGTACCTGCTTTTGTTTGAATCAGCTTCTTTTCTCTTACTGGAGCTTAGATTTTAGCGCTACAAACTGCATTTAACAGAATAAGAGTTGAATGGAACCTTGGAGGTCTTCTAATGCGACCCCCTGCTCCAGCAGGAAATCCTATACCCTATGGCAACCTGGGGCGAACCTATGGTGAACCTATGGCACGCATGCCAGAGGTGGCACGCAGAGCCCTCTCTGTAGGCACGCGTGCCGTCACCAGCTGCTCTTCTGCTTTCCAGTGCCTGGTCTTCGTGCACGCCAGAGCGCCAGAAACCCGAAGACCAGCTGGCCAATGCGCATGTATGCACCAGCCAGTTGGTCTTCGGTTTCCGGCGCTCAGGCGCGCACGAAGACCAGCTGGCTGGCGCATGCAGAGGGCCAGTGAGCCCTCTCTGTGGGCACGCATGCCATTGCCAGCTGTTCTTCTGGTTTCTGGCACCTGGCATTCGTGCATGCCAGAGTGCCGGAAAGCCAAAGACCAGCTTTCCAGTGTTCCAGCGCACGCACTTGCGCACATGCGCATGTGCATGTTCCAGTTTGGGCACGGTGCCAAAAAGGTTTACCATCACTGTCCTATACTGTTTTGTACAAATGGTTTTCCAATCTCTTCTTAAAAGCCTCCAGTTTTGGAGCGTCCACAACTTCTGAATGGAAGCCACTCCACTATTTACCGTATATACTCGAGTATAAGCCGACCTGCGTATAAGCCGAGGTCCTAATTTTACCCAGGAAACCTGGGTAAAATTATTGACCCGAGTATAAGCCGATCAGCGCT
>JANHJO010006597.1:238836-249232 GCA_032468235.1 Pseudoxyrhopus heterurus | reverse complement strand
AGACTCCGCGGGACGCGGGACAAATTTTAAAAAAGCGGGACGTCTGGTCACCTTAGATTATCAGGAACAAAAGGAAACCATTTGTGAGCCATTTTGCACACAAGTAGGAGCCCTCACTTCACAAAAAAAACCACAGATTGTTGTTGAGCAAACAGTACCTGCCTCAATCTATGGAACGACCAGGTTGAACAACTGATCTTGAGTCTCACGCAGCTTTGGCCTCTTAGGAGTTCCCTATAAACCATGACCTTCTGTGGGCTTCTGCTTTCTCCAGCTTTCAATTAACTGTATTATTAAATATGTTTTTTTTAATTCAAACCAGGGAACAAGATGAGTGGTTGGATAGCTGATCCTCATTGCCGGTCTCACTTTAAAAGCAAAATTGTGACTGGGGACATTTGGATGCATACCTCCAGTGTTGCATTACTTTTAAGCAGGGGTACTCGTAGTGACACAGAATAATGTGTTGTTTTAATGCATTTAGTTATTTTGAAAAGAAAGGGGGGAAAAAAGGCAAAGGCATAGAAATTACAAACTATCGGTATTCTATAGAAACGTTTCAAGGGCAATACTATATAACATTAAGATTGAAAGAAAATACAAAGTATTCCAATTGAAGAAACACTGAACTTTTACTTTATTTATCAGCTTGGATTAAAAGAAACAGACGACAGTTTAACACTTTAGTACCTTCTGGGACAGAACCTAGGAAGAATTGTGCAGAGAGACAATTGGAGGCAAGTGCTTGGTACAGTTGTGAATGTCACACTGACCCTAGTTCTCCTGTACAAGTCACAGAATACATGGCTTGTGCTGAGATGATCCACATGGAATTTTTCTTTCAGTTATCAACCTCTGTGCAAATATCCTGACAGATGCAAAGAAAGCACTCAAGTCCTGAAATCCAGCATGAATCCTCCATTTTTACTGCAGTTGTGGATACAACCTACAATGCTTGCAAGAAAGTCCCACTCTGCAGGGGGTTGCAGTGTATCCATCAGTAGCAATGTGAAGGAATGTCTGAGCATAAAAATACAAAAGTCCTTTCTGAGCATTTTGCAAGCAGCTGATCTGACACGTAGCATTTTGGGCACCATTGAAACGAATAGATTGGACATGTCAAAATTGCAAGGCCAGGATGATGATGGGGCATTCTGCAAAAATGTTGGAGCTGTGTATTGAAATCCATGATGGAATTATAGCACAATGTCTAAGAGATTGGACAACTCATAATCTCAGTGTAGACTTGAACGATGGTTACTTCAGCTTTTACAGAAGTGAATTACAGATAGTCCTCGACCACAATCGAGCCCACAATTTCTATTGTTAAGTGAGATATTTGTTAAGTGAGTTTCGCCACATTTTATGAATTTTCTTGCCTCAATTGTTAAGTGAATCACTGCAATTGATGAGTTAGTAAACCGGTTGTTAAGTAAATCTGGCTTCCCTATTGATTTTGCTTGTCAGAAGGTCGCAAAAGGGGATCACATGACCCTGGGACACTGCAACTGTCATAAATATGAACCAGTTGCCAAGTATCTGAATTTTGATCACATGATTATGGGGATTCCACAAAGGTTGCAACTGTGAAAAATGGAAAAATGCTGTTGTAACTTGGAACGGTCACTAAATGACGAACTGTTGTAAGTCGAGAACTACTTGTATTTCTTTGAAGTTGAAAATTTTCTTTGCAGTGTCAAATAATGTAATTCAATGTTCCTATATATGAGGGCGGGGAGTTGCTTTTGTTTCGTCAAGTCTCTTGTCAATTGTCCAGACAAGTCCCTGCAGTTTTCTTGGCAAGATATTTTAGAAATGGCCTGCCATTGCCTCCTTCCAAGAACTGAGAGAGAGTGACTGGCTCAAGGTCACCCAGCTGGCTTCATGCCTAAGGCAGGACTAGAACTTTCAGTCTTTCAGTTTCTGGTCTGATGTTGTAACTACTACACCAAACTGACTGTCTTATACTGTACTGTATATGATTATCTTCATCTAAATTCTAAAACTACGCTGAAACACTATATGCAAAAAGATAGTGTATACACTTTGAAACTCTTGTTCCCATGCTTTTCTGCTTCAGGAATATCCATAATAGGCTGCCTGAGATTATTCTTTGAGGAAAGGACAGAATTTTAATATCTCAAATGGAATTCTATGGATGTTCTGCTCACACCACAACATTAGATTCAATTCATTACATTTCAGAACTGATTCATTCATCACCAACGGTTAAAAGTGAAGTTGGCAAGACTTCTTCAGGCCCCTCTTTAATAACTTAAAAGATGCCTGAAATCAATAAGCATCAAACCTGATGGTACTGTGACCATGGCCTGGTCTTGCATTGTAGCTCAAGAATTTGAAACTGATGTTTTTGTATTTTTGTATTTTATACTATAAACTAATATAAAAGAAAAAAAATCAGGGGGAAAAGAATTTGAAACTGATGTGTGCCCTAAGTAATGAAGAAATTTCATGATGATGATTGGTATGAGGATACAAAACCAGCATTTGCAGAGGAACCAGTTTAGAGTCCAGAGGTTCTTTCCAATACTAGACATAGCAATCTCTGATATAAAACACAGATTTGCAGAACTAACAAGTAGTTTGACATTAATTGACATTAACATAGCTATTAATCTTCATATCAGCAACCAATGAAGAATTGTGTACAGCTAGAAAATTTCTGGTCAAGAAATGTGATAATGATTTGTTGGAAACATTTCCTGAGCCATGGCTCATATCTAGATTATTATTGCTAATATTGATAAAAAAACAAACAAACCAATAATACCGTAAAAAAAAGTTGTAGAATGAAAGAAAATAATCCCGGGTATCAAATTTTACTGAGAGTGACAGCTGCAGTGAAGTCATGTTCTAAACTTAAACCTATAAAAAAATGTAGAGTCCTTGGTGCTCTCTGAGCTTAATTATTTGTTTACAGATATTTCATTATCAAACTAGATAATATCAGTTGTGTTACCTAAGACTGATGATGTTACCTAGTCTACCGCGGTAATGAAATGTCTACAAGCAAATAACTAAGCTCACAGAGTATCATGGACTCCACAGCTCATCTCTGAACTACATATACTCTTTTTTATTGGAATTATAAAAAACTATGAATCAACCTCTCCCAAATATGTTGGTAAATCCATTCAAAAATGTGTGCCAAACCCCCTGCATATCTCACAAAACAAAATGTTTTGCGGAGGAAAAGTTACAAAACAAAAATGTTTGAGCAACCATTTCCAGTTTTGGCCCCATTGCTGTCACCTGCACAGGGCCATAGATGATGTTGTTGGATCTTAGCCACTCACCTAACTGGTTCATGCAGGATGTGCGGGACCTGAGATCATGCAACTCACGGCAGGTGATATAGCTGGTAACACGGAAAGAAAAGAGGGAGAAGAGAGGATCAGTTGGCAAATTGGTGCACTGCCCTGCCCAGCTGTCAGAAAGGGGAACAACTACTGCTATTGTTTTGATTTTTAACGATTATGTTTGGCTTGTTGACTTGATCTGTGGTTTATTGTTGTTGAATTCTGTGCATACTTTTGCTCACTCTGTATTTAAAAATTAAATAAAAACCCACTGCTGTCGTTTGGTTGATTATTGAACTCTATACATATTCATGATGTTGTCTTTCATTTTAAAATGGCCACAAAGGGCTATTGTTCTACTCTGATTGGCTGCTGAGTTTGGTTATGTTTATGTTGTTAGTCCTGCACTTTGTACATGCTCTTGGTTTTAGTCTGTATGGTATGAGAGGCCCTCCATCTTCCTTTCTTTGCCAGGTGCCCATTCTATCTAGCTATTCCCCTGAAGGCAATAAGTATAGATTTGTCCCCAGATGCCCACCTGTCCCAACTAAAATAACAGAGGTTTACTCTCCTCCCCTGTTGAAAGCCAGAAAAGAAATTAATTTCAAAATAAGGAAAGAGGACAGATATGTGAAGAACCCAGGAGACGAATTGCTAATTCAGAGGGGAAATGCTGACAAACTAGTTTTGCGGGTAAGTCCAACGATTTACATTCAAAGATGAATGTGCAGGTTTGATAATAACAAAACATTCTCGACACGGAAAATTAATACAAGGAGAAGAAAACTAAGTAGCAGAAAAAAATATAAGAAAACTGGAATAATTATATGCATATTATAAAGGAACAGGGATTTATTTTGAGCAGTTGAAAAATAGTAGCAATGCGTTCTAATTACATCACAGTGACTGTCAACACCCAGACCTAAATACAGCATACAGAATCCAATTGCCAAATATGTGACTGTGCACAGAGAGAGAAAATAGAGCTTTGGGACATCTATCCAGCCACAAATTCCAGAACCAGCAGGCACATTCTCAGGGCAATCCAAATAACAGTTCTTAAGGGCATCTCCTGTGGGGACTGCTGTGTTCAATACATCACAAACCCCTTTTATGTTGCAAATCATGATATTTCAGAAGCTTGCAACAGGAAATGCACAGCTCTTAAATACACCAAAAGTCTTCTTATGCTCAAACAATTTAAATGAACCATTATTAAATCCAAGGAGCTTCATATTGAGATTGCCACATGCCGATGGTAAATTACAGTTCATCACATGCTCAGTTCTATCCCACGTTTTAATAGCAATTCAACGTTGACATAGCAGACTAATATCAAGGTGTCTGTTTCTTCGTTTCTACTTTCCACTGCATATCCACAGAAAGTTTGGTCTAGTGGTTAAGGCATCAGGCTAGAAAGAGAGAGAGAAACCATGCGTTCAAGTCCCACTTTAGACATGAAAGCCAGCTGGGTAATTTTGGGCAAGTAACTCTCTCTTAGCTTAACCCAGGGCTGTCAAACTCCCGGCCTGTGGGCCAGATGCATCACGCACTGGCCACGCCCGGTTTAGCGAAGGGGAAATAAGTCCTGATACGTCACATGACAGCGCCGTGACAACATGAGTTTGATACCCCTGGCCTAACCCATATCATAAGGGTTCTTGTTATTGGGAAAATAGGAGGGAAATAGTGCATTGAATATGGTCACCGGCTTGAGTTATTTGTAAAAATAATAAAGGCAAAATAAATGCAAGAGGCATATAAATAAATTATATTTAACCAATTTTAAAAATCTGCAGCGAAGAACAGATGGTTCAGATTTGTAAGAGCAAAGGAGAAACATTACTTCATTGCAATTTAAAGATTAAATAAAATAACAGGGGAAGAAACAGCGTACCTTTGTGGTCTACCAGCCACCGGATGAGAAAGACAGTGCATGCTTTACACAACCTGGGCAGCAACCCAAAAAGTGCTCCCTGGGGGATTTAAGGGTGGGACAGAGGTGTGCTGGAAGAAGAGATGAGGAAAACAAGGTAGCCAGATCTTGATGGACTCTACCGTTTTTATGGCAATTGGATAAAGAGTAAGAAAAAAAAAGGAAAGCTGCTAATCAGCTGAGAATGTAGCTGCTGAGGGACTAGGATGAAATGACCATATAGGGCAGTGACCACTCTTGGAGGGAGGAGGCATGCTAGGGCAGCGCTATAGCCATATCATCTGGATATATTGCTAGCTTCCCTAAAGAGGTTATGACAATTTATGGCAGAAAACAGTATTTTTGAAACAGAGATTGGTGGTCCATACTGGCAATGGGCAAGCCTAAATTGGGATCTGGCTTTAGATTCTGGATTTAAGGAAGAGGATGCCTTTAGAGAGACTAAGGTGCATTATTTGAGTTATGTCAAACTATGCTGCATTGGATAACACAGAATTGGGCAAGGGGCTTAGTGGAGTGAGAGAAGATTAAGATTATGAAAGATCTGCACAACCTTGACAGGACTGGGTGGAAATTAACAAGGAGAAAGGTCAGGTTTTGTATTGGATAGGAAAAATGTGTAGCATGCAATGGGAAGAACTGACTTGGCAGTAGTACATTTGAAATAGATTAGAGTGTCCTTGTAGCCAGCAGGTACAGGTAACCCTCATTTGATGACAATTTGTTTAAGACCAAGTTACAACAGTGCTAAAAAAAAAGTGACTTATGAACAGTCTTCCTACTTACAATGATCACTTTGTCCCTGCAATCACACGATCAAAATTCAGGCAATTGGCAACTGGTATATTTTTACTCTGTGATGGTTTCAGCATCCTGAGATCACATGATTGCCATTTATGATTTTCCCAGGGGATTTATGACAAGTAAAGTCAATGCAGGGAACCGGATTCATTTAATGACCATGGTAACAAAGATTGCAGATTTGGGCATGACTAACTTAATGACCGCATTGCTTAGTGACAGAAGTTCCAGTCTCAGTTGCGGTCATAAGTTGAGGACTACCTATATAACATGGGTGGTAAAAACACTGTTTTGGGGAATGTTAATGTGTTAAGAGGAGTATGAAATCAAGATAACTGGAAGTAATTGTTCTATTTTATCCTAATCAGCTTCATCTGGAGTACTGCGTCAGTTCTGTGTACCACACTCCAGGAAAATTTAAAAAAAAAACCCACTGACATGTTGGAACAGGTAGTGAAAGGCCTGGAAACCAAGGCCTCTGAAGAACAGTTAAAGGAACTGGATGTGTTTAGTTTACAGAAAAGAACACTATGACAGCAATCTTCAAAAATCTGAGGGGTTGTCATTTACAACAGGGAGTGGATTTATTCTATATTGCCTCAGAAGGAAGAACTAAACATGATGGCCTAAAATTACAAGGAAATAGAGTCAGACTAGACATTAGAAAGAACTTCCTGATTGAATGAGCTGTTAAGTCAGTGGAATAGGCTGCCTCACGAGGTGGCAAATTCTCTTTCACAGGAGGCTTTAAGGTCATCTATCAGAGGTAGTAGATTCTGCACCAGGAAGGGGACTGGATGAGATGTCTACAATCATTTCCAGGTCTATGATTCCCCCTTCAGTTTAAGGCCCTGGACATCCATGCCCAAAATGTGAGGATGATATTATCTACCTTCATGTCTTATTCCATAGAGTGGAAAATCCATTCTCTCCAGATCTTTAATTCCAGTTCCAAGATTTATTGCCCAGCAAATTTGGAAGGCACTAGAAGGGGAAAGGATGTTTTCAAGGCTGGCTGAATAACAAAAATTGGGGGAAAAAGAGAATTAATTTGATTGATCGGATTGAGGAAAGTTGTTATCATATTCCTAATACTGCTTGTATGATGCAACATAATTTCTCCATAGACAGCATTGCAGTTCTTTTAGGCAATGTTATCATCATTAATAAAATATTTTTTTTCAAAAAAACTTTGTCCGTGTTACTTGCCTATTTTGAATTATAAATGAAAATAATTGTTTTTCAGCAAGACATTCTATGTGGATAATAAGTTGCCTTTTCTCTGATGGAAAAGTCTACATGAACAAGCGAGTGACAATAATGAGATAATATAAATCTGAAGAATGACCCAGAGTCCTCCAGCACTCTCAGCTTCATTCCTCACAAACGAAAAAAGAAAACGGGTTGGCAAATCCTTATCCACATAACTAGTGGTGCATCATGACTCATCCAGTTTCTCTAGGGTCAGGCTGAACCTGAGGAAAGGTTTACCAGATTCTACCTCCAGAATTAGTTTGCAAGGTAATGATTCATTATTGAAAACTTCAATATAATCAAGACCTTTGTGTGAAGCTGGTCATTCACCTCAGGTACCCACTGCTATCTTTCACAAGACTGGAATTAGAGGGAAAGGAATACAGTATGAGGTCAGAGTTAAAATTCCAGCTTCCACATTTCTGATTTTTCAAGATGGGTTTTGCCTGTCTTTTACAGCTCTAGAAGTCTGTTGTAGAAGTGGATAAGAATGAAGGGGTCTTTAGAAGTCAAAGGGCCAGGCAGATATTTACCTAAAACCAACTTAATACTAAACCTCATTGCACTCTGTGTCTTGCATAAGAATACATAGAATTTCATTGTTAGACTTTAAAAAGGCAGAGGAAAAAAAAGGTTTGGTGGAGTTATTTTTCTTTTTGCTGTGGTACAGCAAGGAGCAGCCCTTAACAGTGCATTCATAGCAGGAACCATTGGGTTTTATCCAATACAGTAATGCAGGAATCGAAAAGGACATATTAACAGGAGAGTAAAAGTGTCTCCTGAGTCAAATTCAGCTCCCAGCAAATTCATGGAATTGTTCGCATAATTTTATTGACAGTTATGTGGAAGTGATTTGACACTGCTTTCTCTCAGATTTTTTTTCTTTTATTTCTCAATCTAGTCCACAATTTTGAATTTATCGGTGCTAGTGTCTTCAAATGCTAACCAGTTCCCATTCTGCTTATTTTTGGGAGATCAGTCAAGCATGACTAAAAGTTGCCCCCAAGTCAGGCAATTAAACTGGCATTTTAATCAATGGATTCACTTTTATGATATGATTGTATATCTTACAACACGATTGCATTACGTAGTAATTTATAGTAGTTCAGAAGATCCTATACCAAATTACCTAGGAGTAAAGCCTAGAATGGAATGCTCATTCCAGAATAAAAATGTTTAGGATTGTGTTTATAAATATTGTTGAAACAATAGCTAATATCACAAACTTTATGAGTTGCTTGGTTTTGTCCTTATTTGTTGTAAGGAATTATAACAACCACCTATTGTGAGTTATAATGTTGCAAAATCCAGAAATAATGACTTTCCAGACAGATCATTACACGTTAAGTAAACCGTAATCCTTGGATAAACAGGA
Source organism: Pseudoxyrhopus heterurus (assembly GCA_032468235.1). Lineage (NCBI taxonomy): Eukaryota > Metazoa > Chordata > Lepidosauria > Squamata > Pseudoxyrhopus > Pseudoxyrhopus heterurus. The sequence goes on along the minus strand of JANHJO010006597.1, from coordinate 240,546 downwards.
TGTAAAATGATGGCCAGCATGTGTTTATTCGTGTTAATCCTACACGGGTTTTGAGCATGTTCCATGAACATTGAACTAAAGCAGGCGTGTCCAACCCACAGCCCTAGACAGCTAGAAAAGCAGCCCCACAAGATCATAAACTTTTAACATCATTATGTGATTTTTATATTTATCTATATTATGTATTTTATATGCTTCTCAAGACAATTCCTCTTCACTCAATGTGGCTCAGGCAAACCAGAAAGTTGGACACACCTGAAATAAACTGAAAACTTGTGGAGACTGCTGCTTCATGGATGACACAATTGTTTTATTGCTGGTTTTGGATTTGATTTTGTTTGTTTGTTTGTTTTTTGTGAATTGCCTAGGGTTATTGTTTATAAAATAGGCAGCCAGATATTAAACAAACACGTTGCTTTTCTAATCATAATGGCTGGGTTCACCTATCACATTAACTCAAAACTAATGTAATCACATCATGGCCTAGTCTTGGATGTGAACTTGCTCAAGCATGGATTCTGAAGGTGCAGTACAACACAAGATAGAACACCCTTTAAACCAGGGTCTTCCGAATACAATGAAACTCCAGCTCCTAGCATCCCTCATACCGGCTGGGGCTGCTGAAAGTGGGCCACAAGCCTGTCTTTAAATATTTTCTAAATAAATATGCATAAAGTCATAAGTCTAGCACAGCTTCTTATTCTTTTTGCACCTTCTGATAAATGAAGATTAAGTTTGTTTTGGAAAAGAAATATATTGTAAAAGGAAATCCACAACCTCGGCACCTGTTACTATGGTCCCGCCCAGCAAGCTATCCCTGACAATGAATTAATTTATGAATTAAGAAGGAAGGGGCATCCTCTCCTGAGGAACCCAGAGCAAAGACACATTCTACCACAGTTTCCTGTCATTTGGTGGTAGGAAACAAGCTTCTGCCCAAAGGCCAACCAGTAGTTTTACCACTGCCTATTCAAAACAGGCAAAAACTTATTCTGTGGCCTCTTTTAAGGAGTGGTGTTCAGCACATGACCAGCAACACTTGACTTTTCAGAACTGCATTTGCACAAAGAGAAGATCCCAGGACTTGCTCGGAGTATGGCTTCCACGGAGAGGGACTAGTTACTTATTTTTTCAACATGATTTAGATCCCCCAAAAGAAATACCATCATACTTTTTCGTTTGCTTCTGTTTTTGTATATTAGGGACTCAAGTGAAGAGGGAAAAGTTGTCCTCTAAAACAGGAAAGTTGACTGGAATCTGAATTCATCAGTTTAGATGAATCTGAATTCATCAAAGTTTAGATGAATCTGAACTCATCATTTAGATGAAAGCCGCTCCCTTTGGATGAGCTAGAGATCTTTCCAAATTATACAGAACTGTCCTAGGAGGAGGAGGAGGAAGGCGAGAGGCGTGGCTGTAAAAGTAGTATTCCCGAGCATGGGCAGGGTCTCCGCCCCCCCGCCCCCCACTTTCTGTTGCCAAAATCAAGAAAACGGGAAGTCCGGCAGCTTTTGTATTGAAATTAAAAGAATCAGGAGTATCCCCAGCTTTCCTTGTCTTCCCCGCCTTCCCTGTTTAGCCAAGCTGATGTTTTTATTTCCTTCGGCCAGTACGGAAAGGCGCTCCTGAAAGGGAGTCAGAGGAGGGGAAGAGAGGAGGAGGAGGACGGGGGGGCGTCCCAAAAACAGAACGAACTAAAGGAGGCGGGGG
>JANHJO010006597.1:211487-222239 GCA_032468235.1 Pseudoxyrhopus heterurus | reverse complement strand
ATAAGCCGAGGGTGGTTTTTTCAGCCCTTTTTGAGGGCTGAAAAACTAGGCTTATACTCGAGTATATACAGTATCTGGAGACATCAAATTAGAGATGGTAGTGACTTCCAGTGAAGATGGCCAACTGAACGACATGCCCAGGGAAAGACCCCTGAAGAGTTTTTCCCTGGCTGTCGCTTTTTCCACTTGCTAACAGAAAGAACCAGCATTCCTTTAATTTATATGACTCTCTTGGGTTAGGGAGAGTCCTAGAATCTGCAAGTACTTTTGGGAGCTGCTTCAAAGTACCCTGACAGTTGAGAGGGGGGGGGGACCTCTTCTTCTTGTTGAAGAAGCAGCTGTTTTGGAATTTATTTTTCAAATGAACAGTAATTTGTGCCTTTCGTTTTTTAATAATTTTTAAGAACTATTAATCTTTATTAAACTAAAAGATGCTCTCTTTATCCATAGCCTGTTATTCCTTTTTGAAGATTTGTACCATTTTGGCTATTTCTTCATTGTTACAATGAAGTTAAAAAGATGTATTAGAACTTTTTGATCTTAGAAATGTTTTAGAAGAAAAGTTTAGTGTTTTAAAATAGATGGAAAAAATAAGTATTTTCCCCTTTACGGTTAAAGATCTGAAAGACTATAGTGAATTTTATTAATATAAATGGTGATAGTTGATAAAGAGTATTAAGTGCAGAAATATATATTATTTACACAGCAAAGAAGAAAAAGCAGAAATGGTTAAGCTGATTGCTTTATTCAAAGAGGAGAATATATTTAATTATGTTTTCTATTTGGAAATCACTTCTGGATTTTGTGTTAGTGATGAAAAAAAAATGAAACATTGACTTTGGTTTTGCCAATTAGATAGATTTGTTGTTATAGAAATAGCTAGTATATACGAATATGTAAAATTAAAAGTTGAGGCTGTAATGTTGTTATCTTCTTCACTAAAAAGAGTTGGAAGTCAACACTTTTTTCTTTTTTCCCTTGTCCCCTATATTTTCTTTCCCTCTTTCTTTTTCCTTCCCCTAATTTCCTATTTCCTATTTCTGTTTTCTTTTATATTTTATATTTGGATAAAACAATAAAAGTTGGAATAAAAAAAGAAAGAAAAAAATAAAAATAAAAATTAGAGATGGTAGTTATCTTATGGTCAAAGTTCTCTTTTCTACACTGCATGTTCCAGGCTTAGTCTATCATCCATCACAAGGATTCTGTATCATTTCACAGTGCCAAAATCTTACCTACGTTTGAAATGTACATCAAGGTGTTCAAATTGGATTGTAATCTTTATAAAAAAAAAAATATTTATCTTTAAAGATAAGCCACCCAGAGTCACTGAGGATGATTTGGGCAGTCTTACAAATTTTATTTTCTTAAATAAATAAATTGCCCTTTTTAACCTTCAGAGAGGCAATAGCAAGAATACCCATCTCACTCACAGGTAGCATGGAATATGGAAATGCATTCAATCATTAGTTTTCAATAGCCTTCATCTTAGTACCTTTTTGGTATGCTTGACCACAGTTACCAGATTTTCCAGACAGTATAGACTATTCCTCTGGTTATACCAATCTATATCTATAAAAGAGAAATGTGCGTATGTATGTATATTTGTATGTATGTCCTGAATACGTTTTTCCCTGCCTCCACCAATCTGGCCAAAACTCCCACACACATATCTTGCACTCCGGAGATGAGCACTGGGGGGGGGGGGTATTCATGAAACACGTTGGGGCTTCTTTCACCCCCAAAATTGGTGGCAAAGGGCACCGCCCACCAAAATCCTAAACGTCTACTGCGTATACGCAGGAACGGCCAGGAAGGAACTTCCCTACGCCGCCAGCCAGCTGCAGCAGTGCCATTCCCTGAGGCCGGCGGTGGCCTGGAAGCAGGGTGTAGGGCTTCCCTGAGGCAGTGGCACCCACCTGGAAGGCAGGGAGTCCCTGCTCTGCCTCAGCCGTTCCCGTCGCAGCTGCCTCCTTTCCACCAGTGATGGAAGGCAGGGATTCCCCGCTGCCCACTCCCACATGGCCGGCAGGGAGTATGGCTTCTCTGAGGTGTGGCGGCGGCTTCCTGGAAGGCACGGCATCCCCGCTGGCTGTGTGGGAGTGGGCAGCTGGCAGGACTGCAAGGCCAGTGTGAGCGCTTTGCTGAGGGGGGTGCAGAGGAGGTGGTGGGAGAGGCTGCGGAAGGCTTGGTGGCCTCAGGAGCAGCGAAGATGGACCTGGTAGCCCCAGCAAGGGCGAAAAATGTGGCGGGAGTCACAGAGGCCAGGGCGAGGCCGGCGGGAGCCGCAGGAGGCAATGGACCTCTGGTGGAGGCTCCGGTTGGGCCTTCAGCATGGAGTCCCCGCCGGCCATGTGGGAGTGGGCGGCCAGCAGGACTATGAGGCCAGCAGGAGCACTTTGCTGAGGGGGGTGCGGAGGAGCGCCATCGGCGGGACAGGCAGCGGAAGGCTTGGCAGCCATCGGGGCTTCAGCAAATTGTCCCACATCATCCTTTGCGGTCCCGACGTCTTTGGAGGCTGCAATGTCCACCGGAGCCTCCACCGCACCTCTGGTGCCTCCGCACCTGCCAGCTTCATAGGGGCTTCCGTGACTCCTGCCGCGTTCTTCTCCCACTGGGGCCTCCGCGTCCATCTTCGCCGCTCCCACGGCTAACAAGCCTTCTGCGGCCTCTCCCACCGCCACTGCCTCCTCCACGCCCCCAGATAATGAGGAATCCCCAGGCAACGCCAGGTAATAAGCTAGTACATAATAAAGTTAGCTCAGGATAATTTATTTTGATGTCTTAAGTATGGTTGTAAGACAGTCTACTTAACAATTTTAGTTATATATTTAAATGTGACATGAAATTAATCCCAGACTTTGCATTTGTCCAGCAGACATCTTTCCTATTGTAGGTAACTATTTTTTTAAAATTAGTATCTTGTGTCAGTATGAATATAGCAATAGCAATAGCAATAGCACTGTATTTATATACCGCCTATCAGGGCTTGCAACCCGCTCTAAGCGGTTTACAATGTCAGCATATTTCCCCCAACAATCTGCATACTCATTATACCTACCTCGTAAGGATGGAAGGTTGAGTTGACCTTGAGCCTGGTGGGATCCGAACTGCTAAATTGCAGGCAGCTGGGAGCTGAATTACAAAGTACAGCGTTCTTACCCCCTGCACCACTCAAGTTCTGTTAAGGAAGTTACAAAGCTACATAATTGATGCAGTCAGACTATAAATTAAGTTGTTTGTTTCTTTACACAATATTTTCTATTGTTGAGAAACATAAATAGTAATTTATAATTACTATTTATTAAATAATTATCTCCCTCAAAAAAATTCACTTTATTAGTTTTAGCACTTTTTATTTAATGAAAAGATGGAGATACTTGTAAGTCTCAAATATCTGTGAGCTGAAACCTCCCAAACAGCTAAATTATTTTTACTTTAGGGTTTCATTAGTTGACAGTAAGGCTGTGACCACATGGAAAAGCTCCATGCATTTCAAGGATCCTCTTTTTTTTAATGTCTCCACCTCCCCACAAAGTTCACACCTGTGATTCATAGTATTTATTTAATACCCAATGTACATCTCATATTTTTTCTTGAGACTTCTAAATGGTTCTCCTAATTTTAGCCACATAATGACAGTCTAGTGATGTAGATTGGACTGAGAGGGAATAGCCAAACCCTCCACAAGAATGTCTTTTTAGACAAGTGGGGAACTAGTAGCAGAACAGCCAAAACAAAGTAAAATCCTGTATTTTTTTTTTTATCTGTCCCTTCATTTAAGCTGTGAAATTATTTTCCCGACCCACGCAGGCAGCTTGTTCAGGCTGGACTTGCACCGGAGGAGTCAATTTAACAGTAGTATTTAGGCCTTTTCAATCATGCCTTTTTTCATAACCCCAGTCAGGCCTCTGTGCAAAATTGCAACAGAGTGAATGCAAAGGTGCTTGTAATGAACGCTATCTAATATAAGCTTTGGGTTTCATTTAAAAATTTGCTGCCAGATAACTAATCATGTAGGTATTTTACCTCCAAGTTTTAGCCAAACAAATTGGCTATTGATTCTTGTCTGCTGGTGAACATTCTATGAGTCATCTCTATACTAACATTTAATTTATTAATTGTGGGAAAAATATCCCCGAAGAAAATAGAGGGGGTAACTGGCTTGTAATCATACAGGTGGCTATAAAAAAGTATTTCTCTTGCTGTAGTGTGTTGAAAAAAAAACCACTAACTGGTTGCCCTGCATTATTAAGACTTCCAGAGTTGCTGCAGATGGCCAAGTCCTAGCAGGAGAAATCTGAAGGTATTATGAAGCTGTTTTATCATCCCCTCCTCTGAAGATTTTTCTGTAGAAAAGAAAACGATGAAAGAAGCAATGGGAAAGCAAAGGAGGGTGGCAAATAAAACAGCATGTAATTTGGATTCCTCATTAAAAGTTGTGTTTGAAAAAACATAATTGTGTGATGAAAATCTGGAAGCATTCTCTATCTTCCAAGCCCTTGAGAAGAAGGCAAATTGAATGTCTCTTCCTTTCCCAGCCTTTATTTTTCTCAGTGTTCCTGATCTGGCAGATGCATTCTTATATCTACACAGGAAGAAAAGTGCCTAGGGTAGAAATAAGAACTCTGAGGTGTAATAAACTAGCAACATAAACACTCATTTTCTTCTGAACCACTTTGAAGGCAACCCTTCTTCTGTCTGCCTTGGGAAGAATGGACCTCAGTGGCTTTGTTAGAGATAATAGTTGGAATGTAGCATGTCATCTAGCCATTAGTAGCTGAACGAGGACGTATCTACCCAGTAGCATGGTCTCTATTTGCTGAAATAACGTGGCGATGCAGGGCCAGGAACAAACAACAGGAAAGACTTTGGGATGGGATGGAAATTTTCATATTTCTTTCACAATCAGTTCTCTCCTGCAAAAGTTCCTTCAGGCTGTCTCTCTGCTCCTTCCCAGCACTTGTCTAATTGCCAGCTCAGAACTTAGCAGGGAAGAAATAATTAAAAGACTGTTCCTGAGGGGTTAGCATGAGAAGAATAGAAGTGGAGTCACCATGTCTCCTTTATCACATTAGTTCACCAAGCCAAGCTTGTAAATAGTTGGTTGGCTCCACCTGGTTTATCTTATTATTATTTTGGACCATTGAAAGTGGGTACACCATTTCAGGAAAGGTTTTGTTAAGGTCTGAACAAAAATAGGATAGCAAGAAATCTAAAATAAAAGTGTGATACAATTACACCCAGGATGGCCTTCAACCAGATGTTAACAAACGAAGTGATTATGATTTCAGAATAAACTGTGTTGATGAAGCTTCTATTGCAACATCTGGAAGGCTCTAGAGTCCCCTTCCTGATACAGAAAGTTGTGTATAAAAAGAAGCTCTAATTTAGACACTGCTCCAAATTAAGATGGAAGCACCCAAAGTTCCCTTAAGTATAGCTTAGATCTTCACTGTCCCATCCCCAAAGGACTTTGAGGAGCTGCTTTCTGAAGTGAGCCTGTTTGCCTCTAAAAAAAACAAAAATGAATGGAAAAGAAAATTCCAAGACATGATCTACAGAAGGAAAGGATTCAGGGTCTGTCAAATCCAGTATAGCTCTAAGAGGCTATAGATTCATGAAGATTTGCGAGCAGGAATTATCGGAGTGAAAATAGAAACCCATTAAAAAGTAATTATGTGAAACCCAAAACAGAAGGAAGTGTGAAAAGAATTCTAATTAGGAAACGTAATGCAATTCTATCCATACAAGGTGATATGCTCTTAGGACATAAATGTCAAAGAACTCTAGGATGCCCTGCTGAATAATGGCTAAAAAATGTAAAGCAGCGACTTTTGTTATCTCTTGTGTATAGTGCTGTAAATAAAAAGTACATTTAAAGTGAATTCTGTTTATATGTGTTTTTGTGTCTGGAAAAACACATATAAACAGATTTTAAACAGGAAGTTTTATGGTTTGTTTCCTTCGGGGTGATTTTAATGGATTTGTATGCATATATGTATGCATGCGATTTATAAGGCCACCCAGTTCTCTCTCTCTCTTTCTCGCTCTTTCCACATACACCAAGACAACAAATACAATCATACTACATAACCAATCCTGAGCATAATAGACACTCACTCTCTCAGCAGAACAGGCTCAATTATCCTTCTGGCCCAAGTATTCACAACTCTATGAAAGGCTTCTACAAAGGGCTACCTGAACCTATTGGGAAAGGGGTGGATGGTGGGAAGCTTGTTCCGAAGGGCAGGTAGAACAACAGAGAAAGGCGGTAAATATTTAATTGACTTAAGCATCCCAACCAATTTGCATCTTCCTCTATGAGTGAGGCCTCAAACAGAACCTGTCCTCCTCCATCCATCTGGAAGTATCAGATTTGGTGCGGGGGGTGAGGCTGGGGGGTAAGGGCACTTAGTAGAATATGGCAGGATTTGTGGAAGGAACCGCGATCCGAAAGGAAATGGCATTAGCCATTTGCACTAATACCATCTACTTGAGCAAGCCGTTCTTATGACTTCTGATATTGCTTCCTCACTGTAATGGAATGTGAGAGCAATCTTAGAAAATGTGTATGCATGTGTTTGGGGGGGGGGAGAGGTATGTCCCCGAGGTAATGATTAGATAAAAGAAGGAGTAGCCTACAAGTGAGTAACAGGAAGAGGGGGAAAAAAACTTAGAAAGGATTTTCGTAAGTAATAAATGGGTAAAAAGAGACAATGGGAGATTTGTACTTTCAGGCTTGCAAAATTCTCTTAATGTACCCTTGCAATAAAGTAGAATTAACTAATCTTGTCATGTTTCTTGTCTGGTCTACTTAGGAGGCTGACATTGATAACTGTCAAGTCTCTTCAGAAAAGGGAAGACTAATGTCTCATATGGGCTGCAATAAAAATACTAAATGTCCACAGCAGTAACAATGTGAATGTTTCGCGGGGGGCGGAGAAAGAGGGCGTAGACTTTTTTCTAGACCCTGTAGGTGGGCTGATAGAATAAAACTGAAAAAGTGAACATTTGGCTAGGGGTAAAAGAAAATCTGTGAAGGTTTTGTGCTGTACAAGCCTTCAAATCTCCCAGTATAATTGACACCATTTCCCCGCTAAGAAGTTTATAATTAAGCTAGGTTCATATGGTTAGGCCTAGCCTGGTACTTGCGGTATCTGTAAAATCTCCAAGGGAGTTGAGGAATGCAGAATATGCCTTTTCTTTTTACACAAGTGAAACAGTGGGAACTTTTTTAGCCACACCTTAAATACCTGTCGGAGGGCTATATGTAGGAGGGCAGATTAAATTGCATAGGAGGAAACTAGGTCTGTGTTGTGGACCCTCCTGGGTTTAAATATACAAGGAAATGCTTTCAATTAAACGTCTGTTTTCCTGGAGGTTTATCAACAATGTCTCCTTTATTTATAGTTTTTCTCTGAGCTTCCTCATAAAGGATGGTGGCTTTATTTTATGCTACTCTTTTATGCAACCCTTATTCAGTTTCACGCATCCTAAAATTGTGTGGGTCATAAAATGATCCTGTTTCTTCAGGAAGCCTTTTCCCTCCTTGGCCAGAACTTTCAAATGTGGTGTGATGAATAAAAACCTGGGCATACGTTTTAGAAGCTATTTTATTTTTTTGTGTGGTATTGTTGATCTGGAGCCTCACTGGAATCAAAAGAATGCAATATAAAACCAGGAACACCTGCCTGTCCATTGACCTCATTGGGAAATAATGACTCTTGTTTTAGCTGAGGTAAAAATGTCCAGCGGACATTCAAATTCACTTAATTCAGTATGGAAGAAACATTTAAACAGAACATCCCAGCATCACTGCTATGTGCACATTTGATGGGGGATTTCAAAACAGTCAAGATAGCAATCATCACTCCATAATCAAAGCCCGCCTCTTTTTTTACATGTGTTGTGATCGGTTTTGATCACATGGTTGCGGCTTCAGTCTTGACTTTTTGACATCAAACTTGTGCCCCCAATTATATGATCAGACTTATTGATTTCATGAGCACATTATAAATGTTGTGCATAGATTTCTTAGAATTTGATGCAGTTTTCAAAGTTATATGTGATTGCACTCTGCAACTGTGGCTCTTGCATATGCCAAAATCAATGCATAGCTACTGCTGTAGCTGACATCTTACGAAAGGGTCTGTGTAATTTATGTTACTGGAAAAATGGTATTACATCTACAGATTTGATTTGATTTTACTTCTTTTTTTTACATTTTTATTCTGTCTTTATTACTTTATAAGTAAACCAAGGCAGCGAACATACCCAATACTGCCTCCTCCTCTTATTTTCGCCCCAGCAACAATCCTGTGAGGTGGATTGGGCTTGAGAGAAAGTGACTGGCTCAAAGACACCCAGCTGGCTTTCATACCTAATGCGGAACTAGACTTCACGGTCTCCTGGTTTCCTGCCTTGTGCCTTAACTACTAGATTAGATCTTGGATGTGACATGAAAAAACTGGTCGTGTGCAGACACCTACCCAGACTCTGTGGTTCTAGGGTCAATTAAACTGAGTAAATAAGGAAAATTAGCTTCTTGATATTGAATCATTTTAATAAGAAATTCAAGCCCTAAACCACAAACTGAGGCTGCCAAGAGGTGGACTGAACACAAACCTAGATCAGCAAACCTCTTGACTATTTACTGACAGCAGGTCATTCTCATTAGCTACAAAAAGGCTCAGTGTCTAAAGGGAAAACTCAGAAATGTGAAAGAGGGATAGAAAAGAGCAGTGTGGAAGAAATCAAGATTGGCTATTTATCTTTGGCTGAAACTAGGTATATAGGTAGTTATCAACTTATGATCACAATTGGGTCATAAGAATCTCAGTCTCTAAGTGATAAGATTATTAAGTCACTATTTTTTTTTTACCACAGTAGTTAAATGAATCACTATGGTTGTTAAACAAGTAATGTGGTCATGAAGCAAATTCCTGGATTGACTTGGCTTGTTGGAAGCTGCCTGGGAAGGTTGCAAGTCACAATTGTGACTGCATGCGGCAGCAACCATTGTAAACAAAGCAGATCTCTAAGGATCTTGGCTGAATGAGCAAAAAAAAGACAGATGGGATTCCTTCTAATGAAAACCCGGATTCTCTGAAGGCGTCTGAGGCAGCTGTACCATGAGAATTTGACAGATAGTTCATTCAGGAGCCATGGTGGCCCAGTGGCTAGAGTGGTTAGAGTACAGTACTTCAAGCTACTTCTGTTGACTGCTGATTGCCAGCAGTTTGGCAGTTCGAGTCCCACCGGCTCAAGGTTGACTCAGCCTTCCATCCTTTCGAGGTCGATAAAATGAGGACCCAGATTGCTGGGGGCAATATGCTGACTCTGTAAACCCCTTAGAGAGGGCTGTAAAAGCACTGTGAAGCGGTATATAAGTCTAAGTGCTATTGCTATAAGTGCTATTGGAAAGAACAATTAACCAAGATCTACTAACACTCTCTTATCTCCTGATTCTGTATAAGTGAATTTTAGTTGTCTCTTCAAATCTTTTGAAGCACATTTCCTGTTCATTGGCTTTCAGAATCGGAATTTTTACTTTTGTGAACAGGCTGGGGGTGGGTATTATACTTTGCCAGTATGCATTTTGCTTAGACTGATTTTCTTTAAAAACAAAAAACTTAAATTTGGCTCAAATTCCTTCAATCACTCACTCCTCTAATGATTTGCCAACTGGGCAATTTCCTCTAGTTCTTCTACACTTTTTTCTTTTTACGTTATGTACCAAGAGACAGAATTACATAATGGATAACGAAGCTGAATTTATCTGGACAGAAACTTTTCTCAGAAATGCATAACTTGTGACAATGTTTTTTTCCATCAAATATTTGAATTTGCCTATGGTTTTTGTCTATGGTACCTGCAGAAATAAACTCTTCCTTCTAATCTGATAATAAAATGTTTGAGATTTTAATCTGCATGATGATAGGTCTCTTTTTTTAAAAAAAAGAAAATAATATTAATTTCCTCTTTAGATTTTTTAATTAGATTACCTTTTATTTAAATGCCAGTTACAGACTCCACTAAAATTGAATAGAAGTCATGGCTGCAAACATCACTAGCCTTTAGGAAAAACAAATACAGATAGTCCTTGACTTATGACAAGTCATTTAATTCACAGTCACAATGGGTGCTTAACTGCAGAAGTAAACTCTTCCTCCTCTCCTTTCGAATCTGATAAAATGTTTGAGATCTTAATCTTCATGAAGGTAGGTCTCTATTTGTAAAGAAAAAGAACTTCCTCTTCAGATTTTTTAAATTAGATTTAGTCATGTATTTATATTTCATATTTCTGAACTGCCCATATCAATTATCTTTTCTAGTGCCAATTACAGACCACACAGATTGAACAGAAGTCATGGCTACAAACATAATTAACCTTTAGAAAAAACAAATATGGATAGTTCTTGACTGATGCCAAATTATTTAATGACAATTGATAGTCACAAGGCCTCACAATGGATGTGTTACTATAGAAGTAAACGTCCTCTTTTCCCCTTCTAATCTGCTAAAATGTTTGAGATCCTAATTTGCATGAAGGTAGGTCTCTCTCTCTCTCTCTTTTTTTTTTTTTTAGAGAAAAGGATTAACTTCCTCTTTAGATTTTTTAATTAGATTATCTTTTTTTAAAAATGCCAATTATAGATGCCGGCCTTGCTCTGGCACCCCAGGACCCACTTTAGTCTGCCAAGGGGAAGAGCAGGCCTGGCTGGGAAGGCCCAGAAATGAGGTTTCCAG
>JANHJO010006597.1:133542-144693 GCA_032468235.1 Pseudoxyrhopus heterurus | reverse complement strand
GTCACTATACATCTGACTCAGCTTCCATTCCATATTGTCTATGCAAAATATTTATTTTTACCTTAAATTTTCCGTGATCATTGATGATATCCTAAAAAAATACAGAGAACAAAAAATAAGAAAATGACACCAGAAAAAAATATAATAATTTATGAGTGAGGAAAAACATTTTAAAAACCTATGTGTTTTTTTTTTTTTAAAAAGAGGAATCTTCTTACCAAAAGTACTGGTTGAATTGAAGATATCTTATTATTCTTTGCCCCCCAAGCTTCATAGTTGGGGTACATTCCTTTATCAAGAATATATTGTTCTCCTGTAAAGTCAGAGTTTTCATAAGCCACCCACCTGAAAAAAATGTCAATTACATTTTACTAGGATTTTAGTGGAACTTTACATTTATATATATTAAAGTCAGAAAAAGTAAATAAAAGAACAGCATGGCATAGTTGTATACATAGGGTTTTTTTAAGGAACACAGTTTGCCTCTGTGCATAATTTTTTTCAGTCTACTTAATAAATAACTCAAGACTATTATTGTTTTTTTAAAAAGGATTCAATGCCTATTTCCATGCAGGATTTGTAGAAAACTGCTTTGTTCAGACTCTGCCACTGATATAACACTTTAGGAAACTTTTATACTTTTTCCTATTATTATGCAATTTGAAAACACAATCCTACTTCCTCTAGGAGTATCTCCTATTGAACTCAATTCAGTTTCAGGACTGACATGTTAATAATGAAGTTAAAGCTATTTTTCATTGAACACATGTGAAATTATATATAGGTTCCTTTAGTAAAGTTTTTGTAATCCCCCAATTCTTCAAGTGTTACCTCAAAATATCATGAGATATCATAAAAGTTACTGTTATGTGCTTTGGCCACTTCTGTCTCTTATTTTATGTTTATCCTTATGAATGTTGTTTAACTACCTGGTAGTTGGTTATTGTTTATTCCGAGATATAAACCCAGACATGGCTGTAAATTGCTTGGCCAAAGTGACAAGGTATGAACAACATGTTAACCACTAAGTCCAACCAGGCGTGTTTGCACTTGAACCTGAACTCAAAGTTTTGAAAACAGTTCAGGCCTGGCTGGTTCTCAAAGATATCAGGCGTTTCATTCTACAAACAACTTGCTACTCCTACTGCATTAATGCATAGTTGAAAACATGAATATGGTGTTATGCTGAGAAAATAATCTAAATAAGAATAATGGTTTCTCCATTCTGCAGTTAGACTATCATGAAAATGTATTGCATGACTTGTGCCAACTAGAATTTTCCTCCCTGTTAATATTACATATTATTCCCTTAATTTGTGCTTTCTCAACAGGAACAAGTACAGTACTGTATCCTGCTTTTTGAACTATTATTGAAGCAGGGGAAAAAACATTTTGAGTGTCTCTTAAACTATTTAAATAATAGGTATGGTTTTAAATATGGTCCTCACAGAGAGATGAAAAGACACCCTCAGGTTCTCACAGTGATTTGCAGAGAGAAAGTCAAATATCAGTATCTGACCAGACAGGGCATAGTTTGTTAAGTAAAATAATACTGCTTGTATACTAATTTTAATTATGATCCACTTTAGCTCCTGATAAAATTCAAGTGAGTTTCCCCCCCTCCCCCATATTTAACTGTATGACTTTAATAGTTTGTATATAGTTAAGAGAAAGAAAATACGAAGAAGCAAGAATAGAATTTCCTTCAAATTATACTTCATTGGTCCCTTCATTATGCTTTCAGGTTCTGTTCATACCTAAAAGGACAGAGGCACTTTTGCACTTAAAATAACCTATTTGTTGTTTAAATTACAGTATTTTGATGGGATTTGAGCAGCCAGGTTTTTTTTTTTAATTATAGTCAGTTACCCAAAATGAGTTTGAAGTCTGAAGTCAGTAATAATTTCAACATCAACCTATGATCAAATGGTGTACAATATAAACCTTTAAAGGAAAAGTTGGGGAAACCCCAGAAAATTCCAAGTTGGGATATATTCCATAGGAACGCCCCAATAGTAGATGTCAGTGGTGAATACTTCTCTTGCTTTTATTTCATTCATGGGAACTCAGTGTAGAAGACTAATCTGAGTAGGATTAGGATTCTGTGTTAATCACCACTCCTGAATGAGGACAAGGACATTTGTTTATGTTGCCAAGCACTTCAACTTCAAAGTGCTTTGACATAGCTGCCAAACTGTGACGAAAGTATTCCTGCAGGGAATTAAATATTTATGTAAAGTGGCAGAAGTGCAATACACCTTTTGTCTCTGAAAGGAAGAAAGCAATAAGGTTTGTAACCTATTACCCATATATAATTGCAAAAATGTGCCTTACACGAAGAATTTCAGAGCACTGAAAGTTTTTACTTAGGGCCATGGATCATGAACATATTAATCAAACAGTCATTTAAAAAAATCTTGGAACACTTAACTGATTTCAAATTGAATATGCACCAACAATATGATCTGGCTGTAAAAATGGCAAACTAGTTTTAGCCTGCATTAGCAGTTGTATAATTTTCAAATTATGGGAACAGATAAATCCATAGGTGAGATATTGCCTCCATTTATGTGCTGAGTTCTGGGCACCACATTTTAAGAAGGATTCAAAGAAATTAAAAGAAGGGTAACAGAAATTATAATGGGACTAGAAACAAGTTCACTAAAGAGAGATTTAGAGTGTAGGGCATATTTAGCCTTGAGAAAAATGCCCAAGAACTAAGTGGGACTAAGTGTACTTCAAATAGTTAAAAGAATATTATATAGACTTATTTTCCCTTGCTCCAAAGAATAGGAATTCTGCTCCAGAACAAGGAATAATGGATTAAGTTACAGGGAAACAGATTCTAACAGAATGTTAGAAAAAAAAAGTTCCTAATACAGGTAGTCCTTGACTTACAACACTTCGTTTAGTGACTGTTTGAAGTTACAATGGCACTGAAAAAACTGACTTATGACTGTTTTTCACAGTTGCAATCATTGCCATATTCCCATGATCATGTGATCAAAACTCAGATGCTTGACAACTTGTTCATACTTATGACCGTTGCAGTATCCCGGGGTCATCTGATTACCTTTTCCGTCCTTCTGACAAGCAAAGTCAATGGGGAAGCCAGATCCATTTAACGAGATTACTAATTTATCAACTGCAGTGAGTTGCGTAACAACTGTGGCAAGAAATGTAAAATGGGGCAAAACTCACTTAACAAATGTCTCACTTAACAACTGAAATTTTGGGCCCAATAAGTCAAGGACTACCTCACTAAGAACAATTCACCAGAGTCCAAACAACTGATTGACAGAGATGTAGTGGACTTCCCTTCATTGGATTTATTCAAGTGGAAGCTAGAGAGCCATCTATTCTGAGAGGTTTTAATTTAGATTCCTTTACTGATCAGAGGGGTAGACTCAGTTGCCTTAATGCCCTCTTTCAATTCTGTGAGCCTATGATTCTAGTTTAATCTGTGATCATCTTCCTAATAATATTTAAAATTCACCCAAGAAACTGCACAATTTTTTTTAAAAAAAACCCTGTTTCATAAGGTAAATCTTTTTTTCTTTGGCATTTTAATATGAAGAGAGTTTTTACTCAAACCATTAATGAATATAATGTCTGATGCCCTTGTATTTATTCCCCTATGCCAACATTTCCCATTAAATTTAAAATAAACATCTTACTTACACTCCACTAATCACATTTACAGATTGTGTCCTTAATCCATAGCCGGTATCCTTCAAATTGGAAATAATCCCTAATACATTTATACTGGAACCTTTATTGCCAAAGTCTTTTTCAGTGTACATTATCATGTGAGGATGCATCAGATCCTGAAGAAAGAAAAATCAAAAGAAGACAGAGAAATGAAAACAAAAATTAACTGCTTATCTATAAGAATATTTCCCTCTTGAACATATTATTGATGTGGTAGGAATTGCAATAGAGACTGAGACAGTGTAAAGAGGAAACAGACAGTAAGAGCTACCCATGAAGAAGAAAATTGGAGGATTAAAAAAAAAAAAGAATGACCTAGCACTCTCATGGAAACTGCCTTCACTTTTTACAGGTAATTAGGAATATCTGGTTTGAGGGTATTTAGCAGATTAATTGTTCAACCAAAATAAATCCTCTAAAGGAGGAGATTAACCCTTAAACATCCTTCAGCTATCTCAGTGCCCTCTGGATACACTGGAACTTCAGTGCCCAAAACGAAAACCAAAGTTAGGAGGTACAATAGCCAACATATCTAGAGAGCAGCAGGTTGGAAACAAGTGCTCTCAATCATTAATGGCACATTTCCTCTGGAATCCATCTTGATGCTCCAAAGTCTGTGAAGACAAAGTAGCCTTGCAGTTGAAAGAATCGCAGTGAAAGAGCAACAAGAACCAACCTTATAGGGAAAACTAATTTCAATGACACGTGCAAATGCTGCCTTAGCACATTCAGTGCTGCAGGTAATCTGGATGCTGACTAAAACACATATCCGAGCACAGATAGTTTGCTACAGGCATTTCTCTCCTTAGGCTTTTAATGCAGGAAGTGGTGTACTGGCAAACCCTTCCCTTCGTTCCTGTACCAGTTGGTGACACTACATAATTACATTGTAGTTGTTGTCCTGGCTCTCAACAATTTGCTGATGGATCCATTAATGGAAATAAATACAAAGAATGGGTAGAAAGCTCCACTTCCCTATTGGAAAGAAAAGCTTGTTTGATTCTAGTGGGCTCTGAATGGATATTCCTTCTACTTTCTCCTTACTTCAGATTAGCCTCAAGCTCTGATTGATTTTCACCTCTACATTTTAGCAATCCTGTTTCTCTGTTTCCAGAGAATACAGAAAGCTTAAACTGCTATCATTATCAATCCTCCTTTCTTACTTCCCTTCTGTTGTACAAGACAAATATACATCGGTTCTTTTGCACATCTGTCTGTACAGCCTGGCATTTCATCAGAATCACAGACAGCTCAGATAAGCAAGCAATGCAACAAATCCTGCAGATACCCAGAATAACACAGGGATGAGGCTCAGGTAGATATACAGTAAATAGTACATTGGATTACAGTCCACATCATGCCAGTAACCAAGATTTCTAGCAATGATATTGTGGGGGAGTTGGAAGCTGCAGCCCAATAGAACAGGAAGGAAGCAGGTAGGAAAACATACAGCATTGCTTTTCAGATTTGCACTTCAGATTTTCATCCCCAACTAGACATACAGTTTCAGATGAATGAATCATCTAACTGGTTTATGATCCAGCAAATGACTCTCTCTCTCTCTCTCTCACATACTTTTTTTCATCTTATCTTTATTGAACTGGGCATAAGTGCAATGTAAAGGAGAATGTAAGGAAGGAAAAATTGTTCTGCAAACAATGAAAAGGGTACATTGCATTTTTTTAAGGTTATGCCAAGATTATATATTCTTAAACTTACCCCTAGAACAGGCCTCAGTGATTGCAACTGTTCATCATAACCACCCCAATCTGTCCATTCCTGATATTCGCCTTCTTCCAGTAAATACTGATGCCCTTCGAACCCTGGCTTCTCATAAGCAATCCAGCTGCAAATAGTGAACAAACATTGAAAACTCAAAAACAAGCATGATTGTTAAAATGCCATCTTAAAAGGACCAGAAATGGAGCATAAAATAAACTGAACTAACATTTTATTAAATCAAATAAAAAGAGACACAGCATTTCAAGGCAAATTTTTAAACTCTGTTTAAATCATCATCTGTAACAAATGATATTATACCGTCCAATTTTACTCAGTTTTGGTTAAATTTTAAATCAGATTGGTAGGAAAAAAATAATAGATTCAAAAAAAATCAATCACTATGCTTTAATACTAGCATTGTCTACTGTATGGCATTTATGTTTACTTAATAGTGATGATAATTCATTCATTTCATTTGAATATATTTTGAATACACCTAGTCCTGCACTATTTGCCATAATATTAACACAATTTTCAGAAAAATATGCTCTCAAAGTTTGTACAATGTTAATAAGTAAATAATGAAAACATGAACAGTTTTTACTATTACAAATGCTTCACTGACTTGTTCACATCTGTATTTTAACTTCTTTAGATATTATGGTATCTCCTAATCTTCCAGTTTAATAACTAATACTATGTTACTGTTTCCACAACAGTTATGAGTAAAATCACAGGGGCTTTAAAGTACTGTTTCCTTAATCTTTACATCCTGCACTTTAGGATGTAATTTCTAGTTCCAGAAAGGCATGAGGTGATAAAGTTTCAACTTCCTAAACACTGCTGCATTTTAGGAATCTTAGCGGATTTTAAAGATTTTCTAAATCTTTTCCAAATACTTATGCCTTTGAAGTGATACAAATATTTTAATGTTATGGACTGGATCCAATCAGCCATATTATTTGCGACATAACCAGCTTAAATCCCATTAGATCAGTGGGCCTACTTAAATATTATTTAATCTGGATCCAAGTGTGTTTGTGTGTGTGTATCTCCTTCTCTCTCTCTCCCCTCCCCCCGTTCCTGAATGAGCCTTTTTTTGTACTACATATTAAAAGTGTAGATTTTAATTATATTCTTTCATAAACATACATGCTGTTAACAAGGTCCATCTATAATCTTCCTAAATAATATCCCACCTTATGTACACAGCACTCACTCCTCCATTTTTTCTACCAACAATCTTATGAAATAGTTAAGAGAGAGTTGTAACTGAAGGTCCTACTCCAACCACTACACTACATTCACTCTCAATGCCAATTTCTCAACCTCTACGTTCCAGGGGATCTAAAATGAGATGTTATCATTTTTTTTCCTTATACCTACATTCCTCCCTTCACTTTTATGGATCCTATTGATGTAAGCAGCTCATTTTCCAACTCTTCAGATTCTTCAGTTCTGTCTCCTTCCTTAGCAAGAGCTATTAATTCTGAATCCAGTTCTATATGTTTTCCTTCAAAGAATGGCTTTTCATAAACAATTACCTTAAACAAAATAGTTTACAGTTAGAAATTTGCTTTTTATAAAAGTTCAAAATGCTTTCACATATATTTTGGCAGAATTCCTCTAAAACACCTTGTGAGAAGCAGCCAACATTATAATTTCAGATTCAGAACAGATAACAAACAAACAAAAAAGCATAAGATATTATGTTTGTTTAAATATAACATTTAAATCTGCAACACCTCACCCATAGCTTTTCTCTTCAGTCACCCAAAGCTATGAATATATGATATACCAACAAAATCAGAGGTAAAGGAAGACTTCCATCAGAGATACAGATTTCTTTTTCTTTTACACCCACACCTTCGAATCTTTTCCAGAGTAAACAAAGATGCCAACATTGCACCTAATGGTACAGATTTGGAGGCACTATCTAAGGCAGTATTTCTCAATCTCAATACCTTTCAGATGTACGGACTTAACTCCCAAAATTTATCCTAGGTAACCATGCTGGCTGGGGAATTCCAGGAAATTGAAATCCATACATCTGAAAGTTGCTGAGGTTGAGAAACATTGATCTAAGGCAGGGATGTCAAACTCAATTTCATTGAGGGCCGCATCAGGGCTGTGGTTGACCTTCGTGGGGCAGTGTTTGTGTGTGTGGCTGACTAGATGGGCATGGCCAGCTTGACACCACTCATTGGGCATGGCCCAACTGGGTGGGCGTGGCCAGCTTGACACCATTCCCCAAACTGCTGGCATGTTTCGTCTTTGCATTGGGTAGACCGGGCCGAAGCCATGCTGGCCCGATGTTTCCTCTTTGCATTGGGTAGACATGGGCCAGCCCCTTACATTTTCCAGGACAGCCCCGCGGGCCAGATCTGACCACATTGCAGGCCGGATTCGGCCTGCAAGCCTTGAGTTTGACACCCTGTATTAAAGAGTTGTTTGTAAAGTGTGATCTATATTATCCAGTGATTGACACTATTGAACTGAAGTACTGCCTTTGCTACATTCTTCCTTACTATGCAAATATCATAATTCCCTTTTTGTGTTCCGAGTAGTAAATAGCATGATACCATGAGTGAAAATGTCCAGTTCCAATCCATTTCAATTTGTCAATGCCTAAGAAGTCAATATATAACCGATTCATTTTATCTTTCATTGTGTTGAGGTTTCCCATGTTCATGCTTCTTACATTTCATCTTCCCATTGCACTTTGGGTGTTTTTCTCCTGCATGGCAACTGATCAGCAACTCGATGTCCCGAAGGCCTTAATTTAGTCACATCATAAACAGCATTAGTACTTGGAGGTCTTCAGTTCTTCCTCATCTTTAGCGCCATTCTGACCGGAGGGGCCCCATCACCTGGCATCATATTGGCATAATTTAATATTTTCTATCCATATGGTTTTCTTAGGGAAAAAAAATACAGGAATGGTTTAAACTGCTTCTCCTGTGCAAAATGAAATAATGCATTTGCTATTGTCACTAAAATTATCATCCACCCACCACCAACCTCTGACCGATATAGGAGCATGCTTGCTTTAGCTGGGCACTCAGAATGACTTTGACATCTTGAGTGACGCTCCTTGGGGTATATTTCTGGTATTCTATTCATGACTGCCAGGAAAATCCGCACCACCATGAAGGAGCATGGCAGGACTTGATGGGGAGGCTTCTGTAAATTATGATTGGTCACACAGCCAGGTGTTTAAACTGGATTTGGCATTTTTGTCTACCGATCAAGTCCTTTCCAAAAACTTGGGTTAGGCAGATGTTGTTTAATACTATTACAGGATGTAAGCTGTTCCAAGTGAAGCTGCCTTTTGCAACTGACTGATGGTGATTTTGCCAATGACGGTAAGTGTTCAAGTGCTGCTCCAGATCTCAATGGATTTGATTTGTAACTGCCATGTGTCACTGAATGTCCATGAACTCCTACACTTAGCATGGTCCATGTTGACTTGAATGATGACCAATCTAGTATGTTTCTGTAATTTACGTCTCATCGTATTGTTTATGGGAGGGACACTTTTCATCTGGCTCCTCTGATGGGACCTATCCAGTATGGTTGAATTGGTCATCATATTATTTTATCTTGCTCCTTTTAGATATAACTCAAGGTGGCAAATATACCTTTTGTGTTTAGGACTGGGTGACTTTGGGCTAGTCACTCTTAGCACAATCACCTCAGAGTTGTTATGGGGAAAATGGGAGGCAAGAATATTAGGTATGTTGGCCACTTTGAGTTATATCTAAACAGAGCAAAATAAAATAATGGTTTCTTAGCCAGCACCTTAACTACTACACCAAACCAGATTGCCAGGAGGTAAATTCAAATGGTTGTGACCTTGTTCTAGAAAAAAAAGGCTACAGACATAAAAGTAATCATTAATTTTTAAAAAATCAGAAATGTTTTCCTTGTATCTTGCTTTAATAGAAAATTCTTTTGTAAACTATTGCTTCAATACTAAGAGGGTTACTCTTCATTAGTCTATGAAGATGTTTACTTTAGCAAGGTGAAATAGCTCAACACTGACATCTTGTGGGAGAGAAAATGTGGTACAGTATAGCTGCTTTTCCTCTAAAAATCAAACAAATGTTTGCACACAATCCTCAACTGTCTGAACTATATTAGATCCCATTCTCTAAATGTTTTTGTTGTGTAGTTAATTATATTTAACTATTGGCTTAGATTCTTTCTTTGCTGGTTCTAGCCCTTAATACTGACACATGGTTTTCAATCCAAGTGGTAGTTATCCTTTAGGCATGCACTGCCCAACCTTAGGTTTACACCATCTTATCTACTCAGGCAGTACTATTTCTTAAATCACGCATTATGGATATAAAATGAGCCTGACTTAAGTTAAGTAGATTTACTAACCTTCCCTAATCAAAAAGCAGATTAACACCTTCTAAGCAGCTTACAAAACTAACAGTCCCAGACACAGAAGATACAGTATTTATAGTAAGTTATATTCGGTTATATTCAAGGGAATATAAGAAAGCTTCTTATGGTGCTTATGTCCATATGAAGATGAACAGTTGAGTATGTTTCTGCACTATAGTTCTATAGTGATATTAGCAATGCTCTTATTTTCTGAATACTTGGTCACTCAACCCAATTCTATCTTTTTAAAAAACCTTTCCAATGATTTCTCTGGGAGGTTGCAAAATTCCTTGCAAGAATTCTGATATTTCTACCTTATGGTGGTCCAACACCATCATAAAAATTTGATTGGCTTTACCGGATCATTCCTGATCATCTATGTAGTATTTAATTATGACTTTGGGTCATTTTTAATGTAACTCACTAGGATCTTATTGTGCAGAAAAGGGAGGAGGCGGCAGTTCCAGTGGTTTAAGGGTGTTGGCCTAGAAACCAGGAGGTTGTGAGTTCTAGTCCCGCCTTAGGCATGAAAGCAAGCTGGGTGACCTTGGGCCAGTTACTTTTCCTCAGCCCAACCCACCTCTCAGGGTTGTTGCTGTGGGGAAAGTAAGAGAAGGAGTGTATTAAGTATGTTTGATACCTTGAGTTACTTCTAAAGTGATAAAGGTGGGATAAAAATTAAAAATTAATAAAACACACACACTGCCTTGCTCCTGAATGAAAGGTAAGATAGAAATCTTAAAAACCAAGCAAATAAACCACAATATCGTGCTCAACAACCAGCATTTTCTTTGAACTGAAAAGATCTCATTTGCATGAATTAATGCCATTATCTTGTCCTTGTACAACAGTAAACCTATTTGGGACTGTTAAGAAAACTGGAATATTATTTAAGCTGCCTATTGGATGGGATTAAAATATATATACATTGATCTCATGAGAACTGTTGAAAAGGTATTGGATATAGAAATATTGAAGTGGCATAATTAGCCAAAAAGTGGAATTTACAATACAGGTAAATTATTTTTAAAAGTTATGTTTAAAAAACACTAAAAAGAATGGGAGAGGTGAAAGATCAGACAACGCTGATAAATACATGTGATTAATAATTCAGACTTGTTTTTAAAATGTTAAGTATTTCAAGCAGTATCTAGTATTATTTATCTTCAAATTCCAAAGCAATCAGTGAGTCTGAATAAAATCTTATTTTAGCATATCCCACACACACACACACACACACAAAGTTGAGAATGATGGCAAAGAAAACATATGCTGGTGCAATATATAGATCTATATGGAGAGGAAAAGAATATCTTTTTGCAA
>JANHJO010006597.1:48080-64901 GCA_032468235.1 Pseudoxyrhopus heterurus | reverse complement strand
CTGACATTGTAAAACCGCTTAGAGAGGGTTGCAAGCCCTGATAGGCGGTATATAAATACAGTGCTATTGCTATTATGTCAAGACTTCACCCTTAAAAGAATATACAGATAGTCCTCTCTTATCAACCGCCTTGTTCAGTGACTATTCAAAGTTGTGACAACATTGAAAAAGTAGGTTAACAACTAGTTCATGAACTTGCAGCTCTCTGTATCTCCGCAGTTACCTGATCCTGACTCAGTCACTTTGCAACTGGGGCACATCTGCAATGGTCACAGTGTAATAAGGTCATGAGATTGCCTTTTGTGATCTTCACACCCAGCTTCAACAAGTAAAGTTAGTTAGAATGCTGACAGGAAGTTTGCAAACCATAGTCACTTGATGTCATACTTAACCACCTGTGGTGATTCGCTTAACTAAAAGTGGAACCAATGTTTGAATCCAGCATGATCACGTGATGTCTCACTTAATGATCCTGTCACTTAGTAAAAAAGTGCCAGTCCCAACTGTAGTCAGTAAATGAGGACTACTTATATAGGTATCTATCTCTTTTCATTGTAAAAAAGTGAAACTGGATTTTATGGGACCTAAGAGATATATACTTTATCGTATTTTAGCATAACAATGCCCAATAAAATTGAGAAAAAGGAAAAATAGCTAATGTGAAAACATGTCTAAGCTGAACAGCTGGATGACTTCTTGCATCAGAACTGCAGGAAAATCCCTACCAGTGCATTTCAGAGACATACAGGATGTAAAGTGACACATACTTCAGGATAATTATGTTAGGAACTCAGATCTTGATACTCTACCTGCCACCGTCATTGTATTTGCAATGCTTTGGAAGAACACAGGTTTCAAAGTTCAGCCTGGCTACTAAATCAATTCCATCTATTGGTGACACATGTATTAATAATGAAGAATTTTCTTTAAAATAGAGACCGGCATCACAGAGCTTCTCTATTTGGTAAGCAACATAGATGTGTGAAGAGTGATGGGTCAGCAAACCAAAGAACATAATAACATAAGCAGTGCCCCCCGCCCATCTAGTCCACCAGTCTGTTCCCAAATGGCCAGTCAGAAGCAGAAAGAAGCCCACTACTACCCAGCATATGGCCTTCAGGGGCAGCTCTTCCCCCATCAAGGCTAACAGCCATTGATCCCCCTGACTCCAACTTTTTTTTTGAAACTAGCCAAGCAGGCGGCCACACATCTTGTGATGGCAAATTCCAGAGTTTAATTATGTGTTGTTAAAAGTCACCCTTCTGCCTGTTCTGATTCTTCCAGGATTGAATTCCATTGAGTAATTTTTTTTGGATTGGTAAATAGGATTTTGGGGAAGAGGAAAAGACTGAGGGGAAAGAACTGCAACCGTCAGGGAAGCCGGTGCCAAGACCTAGTGCTCTCTCCCAAGTCCCAACGGTTTGGTAAGACCACAACAAACAACAGGTGGAAGAAGAAAACAAGCAGCGCTGTGCCTTTAAGACCCAGAACTCCAGGAAAATGATCCTGCAAGGGCGGCGCTTCCTTTTGCTTCACACTTTGAAAGGGTACATTTCAGCAAAGCCCACCCGGCTGTGGCGGAGGAGGACCCTCCTCCGTTAGTCCAAGAGCAGCCTCCGTCGGGAAGAGAGACGGGGACGCGCGCGTTTTTCCTCTCTGGCAGCAAACAACTATCAGAGAAGAGTTTGGGGTCACCCCAAAACCACCTGAAGCAAAAAAAAGGAGCAACTGGGAAAGTGGGGGTCGGGTGCTGCTGGGATGGGGGTGAGGGCAGACCCTTTCGTTCTTCCGAGGAGAGAAAGCGGGGTGGGCAGCAGCAACTACGAGGCTTGCGGTTGTACTAGGAGTGGGGTGGGGGGACTAGCAAGCGAGGCGCCTTGCAAGGCGCAGGTGGATGGGCGCGCCTGGGGATGACAGCGATCAGGTCGGGATTACCTGTTGGTGAGAGTCGTGGGCTCCGAGGCGTCGAAGGAGGGCGCGCTGTCCCCCGCTGCCTCTTCGTCCTTACTCTGCTGCTGCTGCTGTTTCTTCTTCAAGCGCCAGTGCCCGAAAGGCGACCGCTTCTTGCGCTCTCCGGAAACGGTGGTGGTGGTGGAGGAGCAGCTGGCGCGATGTTCCCGCCGCCCTTCTAAGCACGGCGACGGACAAGGAGAGGAAAGCGGCGTGTCCTTACCCAGGTCCGGTTCTGAGTCCTCGGACTCGCTCCTATGGTGGAAGAGCCGCCCGAGCCTCTTGAAGCCCCCTTTCTCCATGCTGAGCAAGCGGAACTGAGGATGACCGCCGGCGCGGCGGTTACAAACCGCCTTTGGCAAGCGGCTGAGGGATGGCTGGGGGAGGAGAAGCGCTGGGTTTGCGCGGTCCGTCGGGAGACGGTTGGAGAGGAGGGGAGAAACAAAGCGCCTCCTAAAGGTAGCAGGAGTTGCTCCTAACCGCGGCTCGGACCGCGCCCTTCCCACCTCCTTAGCTCTGCGTGTGCAAACTTTCCAGCGGCAGCCATGAATTCGACTGTCTCCGCGGGTTCTCCTCTCCGCGTTTCTTCGCGCCTTTTAGCGAGTTTCATCTCTCGTTCTTGTTCCCGCGACTGCAGCCACTTTTCTCGGGGGTCAGGAACCAATCTGATTCCCTGTTTAAAGGGCTGCCTGTTACCTCAAGGCTGTCACTGCAGCTCTCTTGCGCGCGTTGCGTTACTCAGAAAGGTAAAGGCTAGTCTTGATCTGAGGGTGCTGATTGTAAGACAGCAATGACTACTGTTGTTTATTTCTGATAGAAATTGAATTATCAACAGTTTGGATGCCCCGCGCAAGGAAGAGCTGCAGATTTCCAGAAAACCGTATGAACAAGATATATTTACACATTTAAGGTAGTCCGTGACAGGCTGTTTTCTTCACTGTAAAACGCCCACCCTTTCTCCATTAATGTGGCAATCCTCTTCTCGTCACTGAACTTAGATTTACTTCTGAGAATACAGGCATGTAGTAACTTGCGCTCTAAACCGGATTCTAAGCTTTGCATGTCGGAAAAATGTATACATAGGAAAAGAGTAAAACCAAAGAGCGCATTGGAATGGGGTGTACTGTAACTAGCCTATTCATGAATTGTAGGTACATTTTTTAAATAGTAACTTTTCTTTCCCAGACCTGATACTCTAAGAATTACCCTGCCACCCTTCAATTTATGATAGAAAAAAGCTCCTCTTTTGGCTCCAAAAATGCAAAAAAATTAAAATATATTGATGTTTGATGAAAAATAACACATAAGGACATCTTTTGTCTTTGCAGACAACAGAGGATCTTTATGATAATGATTTAGGAGTACTGCAGTGCTTAAAAGAAATTTAGTTGAATCTGAACTGATGAAAGGGCCAAGGCTTGGCCTAACTGCCTATATTCTTATTTCATGCAGGTTTTAGAAAAAAAAAATCCAATATTTAATTTCCTTTGATATCCAAGCCAACTTACCATTAAAAAAACACACATTAAAAAAAAATACTGTGCTAAGAAGGAAACCAGTAAAGGGAGTGGGCATGTTTGCTGCTGCCATAGTCTTTGTAGGTCCTAGAATCTGTCTGTCAGGCAAACCTGTGGTTTTGCCTTTTTTCCCCTGTCATCTATTATTTCCATTATATGTTTTTTCTAGCCTGTTTCCACTTCACCTGAGAAAATATTTATGCATGATTCTTCAAAAGTTCTATTCAGCTGGATGGAATTTGCTTCCAGATGAGTAGATAGATAATTACCGCATTGAAACATAGGTTAAAAATACATATTTCAGGCCAGCCATTTTTGTTTTAATGATTCTGGGTTTTAAATAAAACAAATTCTTACGGGAAGAGTAAGGCAACAGTGCATCAGATGAACTGCACTCTCCTGTTCTTTTCAACAATTCCCAACATGGAGCATTCTACCTCTGACTGGCAATATCCTGTGTTTTGGGAGGAAGAAGATTTATCCCCATCTCAACATTACTGCCCAAAATAAAACAAGCCTGTTTGTATTTGGAACAAAACAACTCAATTCGTACCATTTACTAACCAAAACACCTGATGTGTGTTTCTGTTCAGACTCAAAGCTAGATCTCCATCTGTGGAATATTTTGACATGCCTACAAATTATCCAATATTATCATTTAAGAAGTATGTGGTTTGGTTGTCATCCAATCATTAGCAGCTTACCCTGTTCACATTTTAACCACAAAATCACCCTGCATGCTGCTAGTCCATTATCATTCTAGAATAAACTTTACTCAAACATTAATAAGGATAAGCTGTTCTTTTTAAAATCGAACAAGTAATTTAGTAATAATAAAGAACTTGCTTAATTAACTTGGTCAAATATCACTGACAGCTCCAAACACATTTATGGAAAATTGAAAATATAGACCCACAATAATGAATGAATCTTATGTCTGCAAATATTTCATTCCCAGGCTGTCCTATTTTAACATATGTAAGAACACTTTCTTTAATGTGGTTTCAAATGACTCAGGCGATTCAGTTTCTATATTGTTTCTTTGGTGTGCTTTTTTACACAGATTTAAGCAAAATGGGCATTTCTTTAACTGCGGGCAAATAATTTTAGGTTTGTTTTTGAATAGAATCACACATTACATTGAGCCAAAATGTTTATTCAGCTTCAGTTTGATAAATTATGTGAATCTAACCAATTGTGGTGAAGGAAACCATGTGCAAAAGTCATTAAGAAATAATTTAATTAAACTCATTCATCAAAACTTAAAACCATTATTTCTTAGTGAACTCTTAACTGATACAATTTTATAATACAAAATTCAATTCCATGTTTTTTAATGTAGCGGTGTATTTATAAGTGATTAAAAGTACACAATACAGGAAACAAGTTTATTTCAAGCCCAAGGCAAAGTATCACATTCAGGAATTGGATTATTGAATTGGATAATTTATTTGTAATTATTTTGAATTATTTATTCATTCTATTTATAAGTGCTTACAATTTAGATTGTTTATTAGTTTAAATAATTTGGATTGTTGTGTATGTTGCAAAGCTGTTTGGTGGTTTTTAGTAATTATAAGCAACATAAAAGTTTAAGTAGTTTCTATGGTAGGAATTATGTAAAATTCTATAATCATTGAGTTTATAAAAACAATCACACTGAGTCTCAGGTCACTTTTGTCAGGCCTTCTGGAGGAATTCAATTTTCAAGAGTTTGAGAAATAATTAGAACAATTGGATCCAACATAATTTCTAAGAATTCATTTGGAAGAAAATCCAAAATGATTTGGCTGTTTACGTTTCAAATGAAACAAAACTTGGAATGATCCTGATTTTATAGAGCAATATGGTTGTTGTTGCCTCCATTTCACCTCAATAAACATTTCATTCATTCTCCATGGTATCGATGTTGGTTTCTTTTATGTGCCTATTCCATACTGCAACAGTTGATGCTTGCAAGGGGAAGGGAGATAACACACTGTTTTCTAGTGATTAAGCTTCTTCCTGAATGAACACTTCTAATCAGAGTTCAGGGAAGGAGAGTTTAAGTCCCTGGCCATTCCAAGAGTCCCAGACTCTGCCCTTTACTATACTTTGCTTAACCGCTAGGAGAAGTTATCTGTCAGTTTCAAGTTAAGTTTCATTAGTGAATTGATTTTAGCCAAACTTATATGATCATCCCAAGCCAAGAAGGAGGGAGCAGTGGGCATTCTGATCCAGTGACTGGTGGTTGTGAGGGACAGTATGGAAAGGAATTTAGAGTGGATCACGGCAGGATGTAATTGTTTGATAGAAAACATCTAATTCTGTGGATGTTGTTTCTGGCAGAATGATGTTATCTTTCAAAGAGTTGATATGTGATTTGGGAGTTCTCCCAGATGCATGGTTCCTGCTATAATGACACTGGCCAATTCTGGCTAATTTGCAACTTATTTGCTTTCCTAGATACAGCAACGAAAACAGTTATTCATGTGTTTGGACTATTGCGATTCACAATATATATGCAGTTACCCTTGAAGACAGCAGGAGCTGGAGCCCTCTGAATCAGGTGGTACATACATTATTGTAAAAATAATGGAATCAATAATTTCACATAGGGAGACTGAGTCAGACATGGTGCTAAATCAGTCACTGGATTCAGACATTACACTATATTGTGGTTTGTTTTGGCTTTGCATGTTCTACAGACTTAGCCATTGTGATTTGCATAGTTTATTGATTAGTATTACACATCAGCCCAATCAATTGTGAATCATTTAATATACTATTGTTAAAAGATGGCCCAGCATAAACTCCACTACTGTTTTAAAGAATGTTAAATCTGCCTT
Source organism: Pseudoxyrhopus heterurus (assembly GCA_032468235.1). NCBI lineage: Eukaryota > Metazoa > Chordata > Lepidosauria > Squamata > Pseudoxyrhopus > Pseudoxyrhopus heterurus. The sequence continues at coordinate 58,606 of JANHJO010006597.1, read as the reverse complement.
GCAGAATTATGTTTATCTTTTTGTTTACCTTAGTTTTCAATCTATAAATTATTGTTTCTTCCAATACACCTGTATTTCTGCTAACCTGAAATACATGCCAATGCAGTATATGTTTGCAATCTTGATATCTGTTTAATGGTGCATTATTAAACAACTTTATGTTTATAGTTGGGAGTTTAGAAGTTGTAAATGATTTTCAATTTTTTTAAAAAAAAGTCAGCTAATAGTTATTCACCATGCCAGGCTATTTTGGCTCAGAGAAAGAAAGCATAAACTGATTTTACAAACTGCAATGCTTGGATTCACACTTCTCAGTGTTACTTTTCACAGCCAATTAGTCTTACTTATGCCATCAATCGGGCACACACTTGCAACACTGGTCTTCCCATTTGCAACACTGCACACTTGACAGCATCTTGAGATCACCGAAGATACTTGCTTGTTCAATGCTTAGGAGTTTATGTGGGGAATATACACACTTGTCATGAGATATCAGTCCTGTGTCACCCTGACACACAGCACACATTTTTATACTAACTTCTTAGCACTATTGATTGCAATATAGCACAAAACTTTACTTAAGCACAATCACAGAGCTCTTTTCATTCTCACATACTCACCACAGTAATGGTTCAAGAAACCTGATGGAGAAGATGGATTGCAATCCAGATGGCTTCAGGTTCATAAGGTATCTTCCAATTTAGTTCTTTATATAGGGTTAGGGTTTTATTGTATCACTATAATTTATTATATCAATTAGATAAATTATAGTGATATAGATATCACTATAATTTATTATATCAATTAGATATAATAAAATCTAATTAGCCCAGGACAGAGCAATCAAATTAAATACTCTTAAAGAAAGCAGTGAGAAAATCACTTCCATACTATTGCCTAGAAAAGTGCCAAGACATATCCAGGGAAGTTACCAAAATTCAACTCAAGACTGTTTTCCTCCAGTAGTGCCACAGAATGTAATGTTTATATCCCATATTGCATAATTCTAAAAGATAAGTTTCCAAAATTATGAAAGATAAAACAACCCTGACAATTAATCAGATATTTTAATTCAGTTATATTGATGGTGTCACTAAATAAAGAACTAGGTTGATGCAAAATTATCTCAGCTAATTTGGATGTCTGGAAAACTGTTTGTTTGTTGACATTATTGAAAATTTCTATCAACAAATGAAAGACTAATTAGATGATGATGGAAAAGATATAATCATACAAATATTGCAAAATCCAGAACTGGCAGAAATTTAAATATATACATACATACATACATACATACATACATACATACATACATATGTATTATAAATTCATATTATGAAGAGTATGCTACATCTTTTAAAATAATTGTGGATCTAGAAAATTATATAATTGCTCAATAAAACCTCCCAATGAATGGTAACAAATTATGACAATAGAGGAATATTCACCAGATGAATTAGAAATATTTCTACCGGTAATAAGCTTTAGTTGTAGTAACTTAATGAGTAATATTTAATAGATTTTTTATAGTTATAAAATTTTATGCCCATTTTTTTTGCCCAACAACAGATATATTTTCACAGGCAGATTCTGTGAACTTACATTAATCAATAATTTGGTTATACAGATATAGCATATAGAATGCATTTGAAAATATGATTACACAAGCCACTTGTAGCAAAAAATTGGCAAAAAAGAAAAACTGCATAAATTTCATAATTAATAAAATCATAAATAATCTTCCATAGCTTTTATATTGTTTTTTATTGTTTTTATTTTTTTATCAATAAAGCTGCAACTTATACCTGCAGATCCTGAGGCAATCCTACATAGATATGAAATATCCATATCAATACCTTTTCAAATAATGGATTGGGTGCCATAAAGATTTCCATTAAAATCACATTTGTGTAACACTAAGCTCTGCTACTATGGATTAAAAATTCTTAATTTTTTAGTAGACAGCAGTCCAGATAATGTGAGTAATAGTGACAATATTCTATGAAGAAAAGTTTGAATACACTGCTGTGCTTATATTGATCAGGAATAGGGAGGGGCTTCAACCCCTCAAAATATAAACAGATGAATGTTTTAAAGAAGAACATAAAAATCCAAATAGTTACATATAATTTTAAATGCGATAAGCAGGAAATTACATGGATAGTTATTTAACACAATATTCCTTTCCAGGCAAGGAAGATCGTGCAAATTACTTAAAAAGAATAAGATACAACAGGCAAATTAAGTGAAGGCACAAGAGAGAAGAAAAGAAAATGCAACTTTCAATTCCTATGTACAGTATATCATATAGAGTTATAGATTATTATATGGGTAATGTATTTAAGAAGGGAAAAGACCAGGTGCACCACAGTGTTATTCTAAGCTAACACAAACAAGGTTGTGCCTGAAGGATTATACATAGTGCTAATATACAATGACATTTGTTTAAAATAATGAAAATGATAACGAAACATATACTTTCTGATAAGCACACACCTCTTTAATCATACATCCCTCTTTTTGCACTCCTTAGTATTAGTATAATCCACCCCTCCCTTATTCCATTCTCTTGCTATTCTATTTTTGACAGTTCAGAACCTATGATTAGCCTTCTAGTATTTTTCTTGCGCCCTGAAATATTCTCTTCCTGTTTTGTACAAGCATTCCTTTTCTGAACCTTTCACTTATAGAAAAGGTGATGGGAGGAGATGCAGTTGTCCCTTATATTTAAAGCCATAAAATACATCTAAGAGCATGTCTTTGAACATTTCATTAACACTTATTATATAAGCCTGTTTAGTACAACACCATTTAACATCAACAAGTATCAAAGTAAGTAGAAAAACCATTGTGCTACTTACTTTTCTTACATTGAGTATCAATATCTTTTAACAAAGTACTTTCAATTTATTTCTGTACCATTTGTATAGTTTATACTCTTAAGGCTTTGGAGATACTGTATGGCAAAGTGCAAATATGTTGAACATTTCCTAAGTGGCATAATAGGTACAGCCAGCCTTTCAAAAACAAACCAACTTTATATGCCCAAAGGATGTCACCTGACTTCTGACAATAGAGGAAAAGAAAGGCGTTCCATCAGATTTGGGGCAAGGAAGAGTTTTGTGAGTTTTGTGAGAGAGTTGGCAGAGTCTGGTACTAAAGTAGTGATTTCAGGAAACAACCCTTGAATTTTTAACCAAAATACTATGTAAAATGCATCACCCATGGATAAGCTGACTCTCAAACGTTTTCATTTTCAAACTGGCTTATCTACACTTACATATTTTTCATGGGAGTTTGGTTAAAAATTTGAGAGTTGACTTATGCATGGATGGGCTTATCCTCAAGCATATATACGTAGGATAGAGATTACTTTTAAAAAGAATTACCATATACTTGCAAATAAGCTCATATACAGATACAGCCAAACCCAATTCTTTGGGTGCATTTGGCTAAAATTCTTGACTCATTTGCAGATATACATGGTAGTTTGGTTTTATTTAGAATTGCACGGTTTTGTATATTTTATTTTTTTATTTTTTTACTGTGTGTTGTCTGGAAACTTATTTCTTTTGGTTGCATTAAAGAAGTTGGTTTTTGTTTCAGTCTTGAAATAGACTGTTTTGGTTTGCCTTGCTTGTATTTAGCAAGGATTTAAGGATATCTCCTTCATGCTCTCCTGCTTCCCAAGAGGGTGGATGGGGAAGGGAAAAACTGATTTAGAGCGGTTGTGGCCACAAGGACACTTAATTTGTCAATTGCTGTTCACCAAGAACTGAAGGACCTCTGAGGAGGTGACTGGTTCAACCCTGATAGTGCCTTTTCTCTTATTAAATATGCTACAGGAAAGTCACTCTATGGATAAGAATGCTCAGTAGTTTAAAATCACTGCTTTGGCTCACATTATGTAACTCCAGAACTCCCCAATCGAGAGGTATTATTTATGGAAAGTGTGGGAATCAGCCTTTAACAATAGCATCTACATATATTATCTCTCAATGCTAGAACAAGAAAGGGAACAGGCAAGTCTTTCCTTGAACATCATTTAAAGCAGAGACTATGTCAACTGGAAAATTAGAATTTAAAATGATCAGTAAGATGATAGAAGTAGTTGACAGTTATAATTTTCCAGATGGAAGATATGTAAAAAAAATTTAAAAAAGAAAAAGGCACTGAAGTATCTAGACAAACTCATAAATGACCAAATCATTTCAATCAAGATTTATGGTATACAGCTGCAATGTGTCCTTATTTTATGTTATACATTTTATTTGTTTTTATCTATTTTATTGTAAGCCACTCAAAATCATGTGTGAGATGGATGGCATTATTTAAATAAATAAAAAAATAACCCAAAATGTAGACTCAATAGTATTTCCTATTAGGATGTAACGGACGCAAGAGTGAGCTCATAATTAGAACAAGAGGAAGAAGATTTATTCTTTTGAGCTATGGTGCTGGAGAAGGCTGCTTTGCATTCCTTGGACAGCCAAAAGAACTAACTTATTAGAGGAAATTATGCGAGCATGCTCATTGAAAGCAAGGATCATATTTAAGTGATTGTCCTCTAGGACTCCATATCCCTCTCAATAGTTACTGCTATTAAGCTAAATTTCACCTAATCTGTACCTATACATTTGGATTTTCTTGCCTAAGTGTAGAAAAGTAAGATTTTACAGAAATCTAGAAATAAGATGCAGGCAGAGTTAGCAGAGTTTGCAGAGTGGTTTAAATATGTATTTGCTTGTTATTATTTATTTGTATCAGGATTTACTTGAATTATCTCATTCTGGATATATTTTACAAATATGTTGATTTTAAAATGCATCTAATTTATCTTCATATCAGATTTTTCCTCAACTTGTTTTTGATCATGCATAAAATATAAAAACCTGGGTATATGTACATGTGCACATACAAATCTATACTGCAGGCTGGCCCTTGGATTGTTAAGAAATTAGGAGCATCCCAATTTTTATGGCCAAGAACTATACTTTCCTTTTAAATATTTGTTGAAACTTGAAGAGCTGCAGGGGCTTTGTCTAACAATACAGTGATATTGATAGTGAACAAATACTGGTGTTTTGTTTTTTTGCCACAGTACAGATAGTCCTTGACTTAGAACAGTTTGTTTAGTAATCGTTCAAGGGTACAATGGTACTCAAAAAGGAGACTTACGACTGTTTTTCACAATTATAACTATTGTAGCATTCCCTTGGTCATGTTAACAAAGTTCAGGTGCTTGGCATCTGGTTTATATTTATGACAGTGTCCCGGGGTCATGAGATCACCTTTTGCAACCTTCTGACAAGCAAAGTCAATGGGGAAGCCAGATTCACTTAACAACCGTGTTACTAACTTAACAATTGCAATCATTCACTTAACAACTGTAGCAAGAAAAGTCATAAAACGGGGCAAAACTCACGTAACTAATGTCTCAGCCACATAAATTTTGGGCTCAATTGCAGTTGTCAGTCGAGGACTACCTGTAGTAGGTTTGAGGACCAGAAATGGTTGCTAAATCTTCCAGAGATCTTACACACTTATTTTATCCCTTATTTTTGCAAATAGTAAAAACAAAGCAAAACACTGTTTTGCAGAGAATTGATTATTTTGATTGTCAAATTTCACCAGTGGAACCTAAAGGTTTACTGAGAGTACGCAAAAATGACTATAAGGGACCATGCGTTTATTGTCACCGAATTAAAAACTAATTCCACCTTTATTTTCATTTACCAGAGAAACAGAAGATGTTTGTTTTAATGTTGCCTCATCAGAAGAGAGTCTGACAGTACAATCCTATCAGGTAAATTAGTACAAGATTATAGTCTGAGACTGTCCTGTCTTCAAAAGACATTATCACCTCATGACATATTAAGTAGATGCCTCAATAACAAGAGCTGTTTGATATTTTAATATTATATAAAAGGTAGATGTTAAAAGAACAAATTAATATGTCTCATCAACTATACTTTGATGTCTGGAATCCTTGTTTTCATATAATTACATTGGATTTAGTGGCATAAAATAGAGAGGGTAAGAGTTTTATGTGGTTACCAGCCTCTCTTGCAAGTTTCCCCACCCAGTGGAATTTAAATTCCACCAGGTTTAAATTTAGATATTTTAGGTGCATAAGATATATATTAAGTCTATTCAGAACTAGCACTTGAGTTTCTTCTCGGAAATTTAATGAAGGGTGAAATACACCCTGTCTAGCTTATCCTTACTTTTCAGTACCTTTTTGTGCTGCAGGAAGCCACAGTAGTAATGAAGAAATATATCATGGCAGAGCAAAATTGTCAGCACTGCAAAATTGTTCTAATGAATTATGCTACAACTACAGTACATAGCTTCAGCAACAATCAACAGCTCTTCCTCCTTCATAAACCTAGGTTCATGATAAACTAGAAAATACATAGGGACCTGGTACCAAACAGGAAGACAAATGTCTTTAGGTGGTAGCCAAGGATACTCACACAGTGATTTTTGGATCAGTGTAATAGATTCTCCAGAAATTTCTGAAATCCAAATGGTTTCATTAACCTGCATTAACCATTAAGAGAATACCAGGTTTTCAGGGCAAATGCTTCTTTTATTTATTTATATGCTGCCCAATCCCTAAGGATTCAGGGCGGCATATTACAGGTTAAAAACAATATAAAACAATGTATAACAAAATTAAAATACACTTTCTCATTATATCACTCTCAAGCCTGCCGGCACAACCAGGTCTTCAGTGCCTTGCAGAAGGGTAGCAAACTGGAAATGGTCCTGATTTCTTAATTGATCTCTGGTTTCACTAGATATTATTGAAGATGGAGTGTATTTATGGAAAGGTAATATTGTTTAGAAGATGCTAATATTAGCACTTGGACTTACATATCATTTCACGGTGCTTTACAGCCCTCACTAAGTGATTTACAGAGTCAGCATATTGCCACCAATCTGGGTCCTCATTTTACTGATCTCAGAAGGATGGAAGGCTGAGTCAACCTTGAGCCGGTTAGGATTGAACTCCTGGAGTGAGCAGTGACTTAGCCTGCAGTACTACCTTCTAACCACTGCACCACCAAAGCTCTATATTGTTGGAGAACAACTGTCCAAGTTGGGAGGAGGGCTCAAGCAGGGAATTAGTCTGGACTTCTTACATAAACACAAGAGGATAAGGTCTGACACCCCTCCCCCACTCCTGCTCTGAATGCCTTTAAGCGTTATGTCAAATTTTCTAAGCAAAAGCTGCCAGTCCAGGGAGATTCCTGTGAAATAGGCATAGATTAGAATAATAAAGTAGCTAGTGGGTCTGGTTGTTTGCACCTTACAAATATTTCCTAATTTCAGTCAGTTAAAAATGTTTCGTATCTTGGAGTTGAAAGTGCTGTTTCTTTTGCATTTTTGGAAGATACATATGAAATGATGTTGAACGAATCAAATGAAAAGCTGATATTTTTTGCAAGAAGCACTTAAACCATTGTGGATGCTTATATATACATGTGTGAGAGCTGTTCTCCAATGTCTTGGGTAAATTGATTCATCCTGATTAATAAGTGGCTATTCTTTGATACCTATAGCTAAAGATTTTTTTTTTAAATCCCTTGAACTGAGTCTCACACCAAGGAACTTCATGAATATTATTTTCATAGCAATTATACAGAATAATCATTCTGCCTTCTTCCAGATCTTTTGTTTGTTTGTTTGGTTTCCTGGTCTAGCCTAAAGAACTGGGATTTCTTGGTGATCTTCTACCCAAGTATTAAATACAGATCTGAGACTACTGAGTTTTTAAAGGTTAGCTATGGTTGGAAGCCACTTAACTGAGCTGTCGGGAATGTGTCAGGTTCAAAAGCAAAAAGGGCTATGAGGTTCCTAGTACTCTATGTAACACCTTAAAACAGTAGTATCTTTGCCCTGGATTGCAAGATAGCTGTGCAATCCTGGGAGAAGATATTTTTAGTCTAAGGAATGCAGACAGTCTGACCCGCCATGTATGTAAAGCACTGTTTTGCCTTCATACATTAGGTGGTGTAAAGATAGGTGATTATAGCAAACCATCAGCTGAATCTCTCAATTTGATAATTAGTTCATTATCTACCATTAGGAAATGCACTTTAAAAAAGAAATATATAGCTAGTCAACTTGAAAGTTCAGCCCAAAGTTCAATGAAATACTTTGTTTTTGCTTGAAAGTATATGAAAAAGTAGAAGCATACTAACATAGCGACTATTTGGGGCCAAAGGGTATTAGGTGTGACTAAATAAAAGAAAATAATTTGGAGTTTTACTATTACAGCAAAACAGTTTTATATTGTGTCTGAAGCAAGCTTAGACCAAGAGCTGTTACACAACTATTGATGCAATACAGATATTACCCAAATTACAGCAGTAAATAGCTATTGCTAAGCCTATATTTTAGACTTTTCAGTGGTATCATATATTCATTAATTTGCTGTGATCCATAACATTAATTTATTTAAGATATAACAAAAGAGAGACTTAGGCTAGACTTAATATTTGGATATCAATTATCCCCACCCCACCTCTAATTCAGTTTTCTTTTTCATGCATATACAAGAAAGCAGGCTGCCAATATTATATTTAGTTGGTTAAAAGAAAAATATTTGACTTTATTTAATGAGAAATACCGTAGTATAATAAACGTATCCATGTATCTGGTATAACATATTAGCCAGTTATTTACCAAATTATTTTGTCAGTTCCCTTAGATGGGTGAAAGCAACTATTCCTTCATATTACCATGCACCCTAAAAATCTATGTTAGATCTATGAGGTTGTTATAAGGTGAGGTTGCACAGTACTACACATTCTCTATCCCTTCTAAATGCTTAAAATAGACAACTAGGAGAACTGGGCCAGTATTCACAGGAGACAGAATCACAGCTGGTGATTTTAGCAATCTAGTCTAAAGTAGCAATCTATGATTCCAATAAGCATAGTGTAGAAGCTGATATTCTTCCAGTGGAGACACATCTGAAGTATGGATGACTTCAGACTTTTCTTGTTGCTTCCAATGGCTGCATGTCAAAATAACTCCAGCAGAAATCAGATCTGGCTAGTTTATTACCTGTTATTGACTCATAATCCAGAAAACAGAGAGAGAAGCAAATTTTGGATCAAAGAAGCCCAAATCTTGTGTTTAAAATATGGGAATATGTTTATAATTAATCAATGTTCTCTGACCTTCTGGTATATCTTTAAAAGACTAAACCTGCAGATACATTATCCTGTAGTAGCAAAGTGGAGGAACCATTATTATTTCAAGGAGTTTAGTGACCTATTTTGATCTCTCCGTATTAAGAAAAGTCTGGAAGTTTAGAGCTCATTCTGAGCTAGCTTGCTTTTTTTTCTCATTCTTGCTTGCTGCACAAAGGAGAAGGAGGAAGTTTCTTTTGCTGTGAAAGTCTCAGGCTTTCAATTGTCATCCCAGGGTCATATGCCGAGGTCATATGTCCAAGCACGGCCATGAAGTCACAGTGAATTTGATAAAAACTGTATAGGGTTGTTATTAGGGAAGAGCTGTACAGAACCTACCATTAGGTACTGTGGAAACTGACTACCCATGGGGCATCTCTGCTGTTGTTATTAAGGAACTCCTGGCAGCTCGTAAGAGATTTGCTTGGTACGTATGCTTTTTGATGTTATGGTTTTAAAGTTGTTTGCTTGAGCTAATAATAAAGTTTAACATCCATTTTCTTTTACTGCTATGCTTATTATTGTCTCTGGATACAAAAGAAAAAATTGCCTGGGCATTTGACACTTGGCAAAACATATCTCAATTATTATTTTAAGGAAAATAGCAAAGCACTATCTTTTACATGTTTGCACATCATTCAGTGAAGGAAGAAATAATAATATTACTATGATAATGCAGCAACAATGATGCATTGGAATATCTGCAAGACTTACCATTTGCCTGCAAGCAAGAAATGGGGGGATCGCAAAATAGGCAAAGTAATTGAAAATGTAAAGGCTAAAGTGTTCTCCGATTTTGGAATTCCAACAGACAAGCACCTGCCACACCACAGACTTAAAAATTGTTGATAAGAAAGCCAAAAATAAAGTCTGGATAGTGGACCTGACAGTAACTGGAGACAACAGAACAGAAGATAAAGAATTGGAGAAAATCTCAAAATACAAAGAACTGCAAATAGAAGTAGCAGGTCTGTGGCAACAGAAAGCAAAGTTAGTACCAATAGTAATTATTAGGCGCCCTGGGTGCAATCCCAAAAATATATGTAGCACCATTTAGACATCATCAGCACTGAAAATCATCACCAGTCATTTGCAAAAGGCACCTTTAGTCAGACATCCTGTGATATTTATAATATTACTAGCTGATTACCCGGACTTGCTCGGGGTTTTTTTTTTCTTTAAAGGAAGTATACTTGTGCTGGCATGTCCTGTCGGTTGTTGTTGATGTGTGTGTGTGTGATGTGTGCTTCTGTGTCTTTGCTGGGTGTGTTAATGTCCTACCTTGTCTGCTGCCGCTTACTTTCTGTCCAGTGGCGAACT